>WSXT02059747.1:0-12685 GCA_011762715.2 Neuroterus valhalla
GTGGGGGTTTTGACTGTTTTGCAAACATTCGTCTTGTCTGATGACAAATTCGTCCTTTTAGCCTGAAATTTCATTTTGGGTGAAGAAGTCCAATTCTTTTGGCTGAAGATTCTTCCGTTTGTCGAAAAGTTATCTGTTCCGGCTGAATTGTAATTATTTTTGATTCGAAACATCCCTCTCACATCTTTTATTCCTTCAATATAAATCTAACTTTGCAGTTGATTTATGTTCAAACATAAACTTTCTCGAATGCTTATCTTGAAACTTCAATCATTTTGTCAAAAATTTTCTTTTTCAGTATCGACTACTTATTTATAAAAGGCTAGATTTTTTGTTGACTTTGAGGTGATCACCTTGTAACTGAAATTCTAAAGGACATTTTTATGACAATAAATAATTATTAATTATGATTTTTTGGACCAAATGAATGAATATATGCCTAATTTGCTTTTTATTTAGTTTTTTACATTTTTTAATGCAAGCAACTGTTAATAACAAATTTTTCAACATTTTACAGATACTTTGATAAAGATTCACTATTTTTACTGTTCACTTTTGGACATCCATAAAATAAACTTGTCATTTACTTGAGAATGAAGACCAGGATAAGATTGAGATCAGGATTAAGACCATTATATCAATGGAGTGGAAGAATAGAGAAGACTTTATAACAAAAAAAGGGAAGCTCGACATACGTTGACGAATAGGTTTATTCAGCCATGAGTGTGTATGCAAAATTAAATATATTTTATATGTCAAATCCGGAACTTCTAGAACTATTTTTGAAAAAATGTAAAAATGATCCCTTCGATTATGATAAATTATAAAAAATCTTGAACGACTTAAAGATCTTTCGATTATTTTAATGCTTGTCTAGCACATTACAAAAATTTTTTAATCATTTTCAATCGTCGGGATCTCAAATGTCGAGCAATAACAATCACGGATAGCACTTGTATGGATGATCGTCGCGTTCTTGCGAGGAAAGAAGGATTTGGATATATGCCTCGTACATCGCTTCGAAGGAAAATGTTGAAGCAGACAGAGAATCTAGATTTCGAAACGTGGACACTGGATGGGAACTATCGGATTATGCCTTCCGAAGGATTTTGCGAAACTTCCCTGATCCTACAATTTAACTTTTCGCATCAAAACTCAATTCTTAATGCGATAAGTTTTGTTCTTGGTATCGCATTCCCTCCTTTTTCGATGGTTTTAAGGACTTTACGGAAAATGATAACAGACGATGCTTGCGGTGTTGTAGTTGTTCCCTGGTGGGCTTTACAAACATGGCTTCTGCTTTTCCAATCTATGTTGATAAGTGAATCACTTATATTTTGTCCAAAATTAACACTTCTTGTGTCTCCTTGTAGATCTCGTCATCATCTTTGTCAGATTCTACAATGAAGCAGTACGACAGCACCCTGAAAAATTGGTAGAGTTTTTGTGGATAACGTGCATTGAATCCCTTCAGCCAAGAAACTAGGAAAGTATTGGAGTTCTTAGGTGAATTGTTTGACAAAGCAGCAGCATATGGTAGCTTGAACACTGCTAGATCAGCTATAGCGCTGATATCCCCGAAAGCTCTATCTGACGATACTTCGAGTCGGTTTTCCTAATGGCATTTACAGATTAAGACCCTCACGTCCCAGGTACTCCACTACTTGGGATGTAACACCCATCCTGGACAAGATCTCTACCTGGTTCCCTCTTGAGACCATCAATTTTCAGGAACTTTCTAGAAAATTAATTACTTTATTCACGCTGGAAACAGCCCTTAAAATGCAGACCTTTTCTCTCATTGACATAAATTGTATCAGGTTCTTCGATAAAAGAGACGAAATTCGAGTAAATTCTATTATCGAGACTTCGAAGGTTGGAAGTTGCCAACCCTGCCTAATATTATCATTCTTCGAAGATAAACCCGAACTCTGTCTAGCTACGACTTTGCAGCGCTATTTGGACGTATCAACAAATTTGAGAAAAAATACAAAAAACTTGTTCATAGCGATCAGAAAACCTCATAAAGCAGTAGGGCCACCAATCCTTAGTCGTTGGGTCAAGTCGGTTTTAACACAATGTGGAATACATCAAGATTTTACTGCTCACAGCGTAAGGCATGCCGCCACTTCAGCAGCCTCTAGAAATGGCTCAGATCTACACAGTATAAGGAACACAGTGGGTTGTTCTAAACAATCATCGGTTTTTGCGCGGTTTTACAGCCGACCAATCGCTTGAGCAAACGATGGTTTTTGTAACGTTGTCTTAGTGAAGTTGAGACTGAGTGAAGTTTGATCGTTATTATATGACCGCCTCGTTTGAAGGGATCACTACACCCAAAAACCTTTTAATTCCCTCCCCTAAGTTCTTCCTCACATCATGCAGAACTTCTAAACAATTTCCTAGTACGCTTTAAGCTAAATGAAGCTTTGGTAGTAGGACGCACAGGAAGCAGGCGGAGAGAATCTTCAAGTCTGAAATTTTTGGAAATATAGCGGAGAGTAGCGAAACTACAATAGTAATCCCTTCGAACAACGCGGTCGTACAACTACGATCGAACGTCACTCAGGTGAATTCGTTTGATCGTACAATTACGTCACATGTAGCTAAATCTTCTCCTGTTCTGAATTTTGAGGTACAGTCTCGGATTTCTATTTTTCTCTTGATCCAAACTGCTAGACTCATCATCATCAGGAAGATCTAAAAATGAGATCTCGCAATCAATCTTGTGATGGCCTGTCCCAGTTTGACGGAGATTTAGGAAAGAACATCTTTGAATAATTCAATGAAAGTATTCAATGGATTATTATAAACTTTAAACACAAGTTCCAATTTCAAATGAGTAAAATAAATATTTAAGATTCAATTATTTAAGAAATTTCGATTAAAAACTTTCCCAAAAACACACAACACAAATAAATTTCTTTCAATCAAAGCATTCGGCCTACCTCAGCAATACAACAATTATAAAATGCTCGTCATACGGTGGAAAACTAACTCCACGATTGCTCCTGGACCACAGATAGTGATCCCAAATGTAACGTCTATGGCTGCTGATGGAGATCCTCAATTTAGCCGCGGCTTCCACGTTTCTCTCAAGTCTCTTCACACAATCCGTTAATTTGAATGTCGGACGTCCCCGAAATCAAATGAGGTACTAGACTTGCACCAGTTTAAACACTGCACACAACCGACATAAAGTAACATTACGCCTATCTCGATACCCCCACTCCTATCCATAGCATATATAAACCGACACCGCTTGCCACTCGGGTAGTTCTACCTTCTAGTGTATACACAAAATCTGTATAAAACAACTGAATAAACTAGACGACCAGAGTGATTCTGATCGTCATCCTTTTTAAAAATACATCTTTGTGTTTTGAAGCGTAACATTTTTGGCAAGCCTGCCAGGATTGTCCTTCAAGGATTAAGTGAATCAGAAGGAAACAATCTGGTGAACGAACCATTAGATTATTCTACGGAATAATAGTTCTACGGAACAAAGAGAAAAGAAATAGACTTCAAAAAAATCTACGGATCTCTGTTAACCGAGGATTATCAAAGCTATTATTAAAACTGTGAGCTGAACTAAGAAGGCTTCATACTTCGTAGATTAATTACATTGAGAAACTCAAAAAACGAAGAGGATTTCGTCGGAATGCAGAGAAATTACCGCTAAAATAAACACTAGAAGCAGCCGTCACGACGACCAGCCGGTACAAGATCCAGGTAGCCGTCGACAAGAAGATTCACGGACTTCAATTCGACAACCATACGATTAGACCACTGTTAACAATTGTTAGTCTTTAATGTACCTAGAAATAAGTAGGGCAACAAATCGTAACAAATGTTCATAAGCGTCAACCTCTCTTACCCTCTGTGGAAGGGAACAAATGCTAAACTGCTAATAACTGTTTAGCATTTGGCTGAGCCAAATTTCGAACATTTGGGTAGTAAACGCACTTGCATACCGTGTTTCTCTTCCTCAATAAAGCAAAAAACTTACTGCAGAATCAGTGCTATTGTTGAAGCACGATAAACTGAACGACCGAAAACCAACATGAACTTGCAGTAGAAAACGAGAGAAGACAGCAGGGAATCCACAGGTTAGCAATGAAAGTAGAACTATACGCAAAAATAGAATCAGATGCTTTATTCACGGAAGACAAATCGGATAACAAAGATGCCAACTACCGCCAGAAGCCTCAAGCCCAGCTGAAGAAATTCTAAGAACCATCGACGTACTAAATGGACAAAATGACATAAGAGTAGAAAATTTCATTAGGCAAGTTGAAAACACAAAAGTCCAGTGTGCAAAACCATAATTACTACTTTCCCTAATCGAAGCACAAAGAATAATTGCACACGCAAACAAAGCAATTAGATTTATCCAAATAGACACTAATGAAGAACTATTTGATGCCTTGAGACAGAATCTCAAGCAAACCACGTCCATACTCGCTTTGAAAAGTAGACTTGAGTCTTGTAAACAAGGCGCAACAAAGACGGTTCAAAATTATTCCTCTAGATTCAGACAGATAATGAATGAGATCCTATACTCGGCCCAATCGCAATACACATGCTGAAGTGGACGAAAAATTAAAATTAAAATGGAAGAACAGTAAGCAACAAGTAGATACCTAATTAACCTGAAAAGAGAAATAGGGTTACAAGTCAGATCCTTGAAACCAAAAAACATTTCAGAAGCCCAGAATGACGCCGCGGAATCGGAAATGTGGGTCCGTGAATCTCAACTAGTTAGACAAGTCTCGATTCTACGCCCGATCCAAAGAACATTCACGAAACCTATGATGCCACCGTGACCATTCGCCAACACAACTACATTCAAACCAGCACAGCATGTGCAAATGGATAGAAGCAAAATGTCATGCCACAAATGTGAAAAGATGGGACATTTCGCTTCCCAATGCGAATCTAAACTACAGGGGTTTCAACCAGGACAATACGTCAAACGTCCTCCCCAAATCAACCAAGTATCAGAAGAACAATTTATCGAGCCGACGCCAAAAATGGAAAACATAGAACAAGAGGAAATGACCAACCAGGAATGGATCAGACACAAAAACCATCAGGAACAAGCGGAATCTCAGCTCTTTGCGGAGGGCTATTCGCAACTGGAGGCAAACCACTTGGACGGGAGGATAAATACTGTTAGACACCGATACAGCAGTCAATGTAATAAAAGAAAGAATATTACTAGATATCCCCTAATTTGAATTCAACAAAAAATCTCTAATGTGAAATGACGAACGTCACGCAACAGAAGCCTGTAACATGAACTATTTTGGGAGAGAACATCTCTTCCACGTAGTACGTTCAGAATTCCCAAGCATCGACGAGGGAATCATAGGACAACCTTTCTTGACAAATGTCTAATCACACCAAACCACCTGGTAGTAGACAATAAAAAAACCCATTTATAAGAGGAGGCAACTATTTGCAAAAGGAAACAATAGAATTATGTAGAATTTCAGTCAACGAGAAAGACCAAGACATCTGGATCGAGAATCATGACGCCATACACGATGGAATCTACCAGATAAAGAGCAGACAAATGAGCATACCATATTTTAGTTACCATAAGCATCCGGTTAAGATACCAGACATCATAGAGTACGATAAAATAATGACCTGACGATAAATTTCAATTCCACGAACATAAATGACGCACACGATAAAACACTTGGAAATTTTTAGCGATTAACCGAAGTACTAAGAAATACGAATCGTAATCACCTCAACTTACATGTGAAGAATGACATCATGAAACTGATTACTGTCTACCAGGAAGTCTTTTCATTGCCACCCGAGTCCCTCCCATGCACCAATCTAACGGAGCCCGAGATCGTATTGAACTCAGGCAAGACCATCAACCTACGTTCACATAAATTACCACAAAAACATCATGAGCTCTTTCGGAGGAAACACAGAAATTATTAAATAAAGGAATCTTTAGGCATTCGCTATCCCCTTCCAATTCACCACGATGGAGTGAAACCCAATCCAGCGAAGATCTAAGCAATTAAAAATTTCAAGAACTTGAAAAAAGTGAAGGACGTTTAAGGCTTCCTAGGCCTTGCCGGATACTATCGTAAATTCATCAAAAACGTTTCCAGTATCAAGACATTGGACCAAGCTCAAAAATTGGGTCATTGGGTTGGACTGGACAAAGACGTTATCGAATATGTGGAAAAATGTCCGATATGTCAATTACAGTAAACAACGCGCATTCGTAATCAGGCTGAGAGCCCAATCCTCGAATTCCCACTAAAACCGATCGACAAAATAGAATTAGACATTAATGGTCCTCTACCAACAACCAAGAAAGGGAACGAATACGTGCTAAGTCTTCAAGACCGATGAACAAGGTATAAAATATTGATACCACTCAAGAATACTGATTCAGCAACACTAATCGAAAGTCTGATAGGACACTATATATACATATTTGGTGCTCCCAAGACTATTCTCACGGATCAAGAAACAAACTTCGTTTCGGAGTTAATGCAAGATTCCGAAAACTCATTAAAAATAAAACACATCAAAACAACTGCATTCCATCCACAATCCAACGGAAACATTGAACGGATGCATTCCATCCTAACGAACCTAATTAAAACTTCCTGTACCAAAAACAACAACGGATGGGATGAGAATATGAAGTATATGAATTTCATTATAAACGCTATGGTAAACGAAACCACTGGATTTTCGCTATACGAGTTAACCTTTGGTAGACAACCAAACCTCCCATCCACAATACCAAACTCCCGAACTTAACCATGAAAGAGGTAGCAGGATTACTACCACACTGACTTCATTTGCCCCGTTGGGAAATATATATATTTTTTGAGGATTGAACTTTTTTGTTGGGAATTCGCCTTTCCCTTTTAGAAACTGAACAGTTAGGTGGGAAATTGAACTATTTGTTCAAAAAGTGAGTTTTTTGTTGAGAAATTATAGTTTTCATTGAAAATTCAACTGCTTCGTAAGTGATTTGTCTGATTTGTGCTCGAAAATGTCACAATTTCTTCCAATTATTTTTGATTGTTGAGAACCCTTCATTATGACAGATGATGGATCTCTATGTCAGAAAATTGTTTATTTTCGAAATCATACTAATAATTCAAATATACTATCAGTCGATTTGGGATTGAATTTTCATTCTTATATAATTTTATATTTCTATTTTTGGTTGAAATTTATTTCTGTATAGGCAGCCGTTCTATTATTCGGTAGAAAATAAATATAATTTCTTTGGAAATGATATTTTTTGTTGAAAATTTATTCATTTGATTAAGGATTCAACTATTTACTCTGAAATTCATGTCTCTTCGTTAGAGCTAACAGATGACAATATGTTTCTTCGTTCAAAATAGATAATTGTTCAAACTGAAGATTTGCCAAATGCATTTTTGCTCAGAACCTATCGCCCTCAACTATTTTGTTTGCTTAACTATTTTCTCGGTGCTCTGTTAAGAAGATCCGGGAATTCTCCTCTCTCTTTCGGTCCTCTATCTAGTTCATCTGGGACTTTTTTTTCTTTCCTCTCGGTCCTCTGTCAAGAGGGTCCGGGATCTTTTTCTCGTTCGCTCTCTTTTTTTGGTCCTCTACCTAGAGGATCTGAGACATTTTTCCACTATGTTCTCGGTCCTCTGTTAAGAGGATCTAGGATCTTTTTTTTCTTGCTCTTTCTACTCTATTCTCGGTAACGAGGATCTGGGATCCCTTTCTTCTCCCTCTCGGTCCTCTGTAAACAGGATCTGGGAGCGTTTTCTTCTCCCTCTCAGTCCCCTGCCCGGAGGATCTGGGATCTTCTTCTTCTTTAGTTTTGTTTTTCTAATTTTATTTCTCCATTTTATTAGATACCCTTGATCTTCAAATAAATTATAATTGATGAGGATACCTAGCTTAACTTGTCTAATCCTGGTTGAACAAATTTGGAAATTTCTTATCATCATGACAGTTCATAAAACTTCGGGAATTCAGAATATTCCGGGGTATTCAAAGAATTCAGATGATTTTGGAAAACACTTAACACCATTTGCCTACTTGCCTGGCACTAAGGTATGTGTTTGATAGCATGTTTCGAACCAAGATGACGGACGGGCTAACCCAAGATGGCGGGACTGGCTTCAGAAAAACAAACTTCTCACATCCAGAGTCTATGCAGTATTCAGAAGCTTAGAAGTGACAGCTATTGTATTCAAATCAGCCCATTGCATCGACCATGTATGTGTATATCAAGTAGTCCTCTTATCATCCGGTGGAGAAATGAAGTTTTAAAGTAATCCTCTCTAGGAAAGTGAAAACAAAAGGTAAGACTTTCTTGAGTAAATATTGAATAATATTGGATTGTAAATGAACTCGATAAATATTTTGAACTCTTCGAGAATTTTCAAAGAACAGCTTTTCTCTTTGGTTTCGAGATTTTGCAGTTGACCTGGAAGTTGTATGTTCTATAATGAGAGAAAGAGTAGAGTTGAATTTTATCGGATGGTGTGTGACAGTATCTAGAGCATGAGCACCTAAACGGAACATTTGCTACATTTGTATATTTCTACAAATTTGGAGAAAAATTCTCGATTAAATATCATTCACATTATTGCAAACGTCATGAAAACTGCGAAACGTTCCTTGAATGTTCTGTGTCATAAAGGTAAGAAGAATATGAACTTCGTCAACGAATATACCCTTGAACCCCTGGCTTGCAAATGATGTCAGACTCCAGAAAATGTTTTTCCAAAACTGCATACTTATATTTTGGAACAGTTGCATTGCTGATTGTAGATTCTTGAAATACATAGATTATCTAAGAATTTTCTAGAGCAACAAGAAAATAATAATTTTCCCCCACGTTGCTATCATGACCTAATTTGGAAGCATGAGCTTCAAATTTAACCCCTATCCTTCCGCATCCAATAAAAATGAAAAAACTGCCAGGAACCTTTGTAAATCCGACGGTGTTCACATCTCTTGAAGTACTTTGTTTATTTTCCCTCCAGACTACTATTGTTTGGATGACTTCTCGAATTTCCGCAATACGATTCGATGCAAAAGCCCGAGCCTAGAGGAGATGTGTGAAACCCAGGGTTTTTTTGAGTTCTCTGAACGTCTTCTCTTTCAAGTGGCAAGTCCATAATGAAATACCATATCTTTATATATTTCAGGTTGATGAATTAAAATTTGCATTCAAAATTACTTCGCGTAGCCACGAATTTCCCCCTAGCCTGGGGGAAATCGTAAAAAACTAATAAAAGCTGTTGATTTCACGGAAATTGTTGTATTTTGTATCTGACCAGTGTATCCTCATGCATATTGGACCGCTGAATCCGAATGCAGCCTCGAAATCTTCCCTGCACGTCAGAATTTTTCCTTAGCCTAGGGAAAATTTGTAAAATCCAGGGGTTTCTGGGTTCTCTGAACGTCTTTTCTTTGAATTGTCAAGTCAATAAAACAATTCAGTATTTTCACATATTTTATGTCGGTGAATTGATATTAGTAGTCATAATTACTTTGTTAAGCCACAAATTTTCGCCTAGGGCAGGGGAACCCGTGAGAAACTAATAAAAGCTTCTAAAGTCAAGAATGTTGTGGACCTGCGCAACAAAATTTGGTGAAACAGATACAGTTTTGTAAATACGAGCCGTCAAAATGCATTATATTTTTAACCATCTCGAGGTATTTAAACTGAAACAAACTCTATTGTGCTTACCTTTCCTTCTAAATGTTAGAATTTTTTTAAAAATCGGGGAAGGACAAAAAATGTCTGAAGAAACTAGTCGTTATAAAAATGGGAGTCATGCATTTTGACGTCTCCTATTGACAAAACTATATCTGTATCATCAAATTTTGTTACGCAGGTCCATAACTACCGTGACCTTAGAAGCTTTTGTCAGTTTTTCCGGTTTTCCTAGGCCAGGGGTAAAATTTGTGGCACTGCAAAGTAATTCTGACCACTAATGTAATTCACCGATAAAAAATATGTAAAAATACTTTATTTTTTTATTGATTGATCAATAAAAGAAAAGATATTCAGAGAACCCAGGAAACCCTGGATTTTACACATTCCCCATAGGCTAGGGGAAAAGTCTGACGTGTAGAAGGAATTCTGAAGCTGGAATCGGATTCGGTGGCCCAAAATACATAAGGATACACTAGTCAGGTGCAAAGTACAGGCAGATTTTTTTTCGAAGGCCTTTGTTATATTCAAGCATTTGTACGGACATGCGTATAAATCTGCAATGAAAGAAAGGCTGTCAGAGCAATGAGGCAGCAGGAATACTGGAACTTCAGTAAATGCTGCGTCCAAGACTATTCCTTACTTTAGTAAAACTTGGCAGTAAACTCAAACATTTCACATAATTACGGCCACAAGTAAAAAAGATATTTATTTTGGATATGTAATGAGATTCATCTTGTGGTATTTATCCAACGATTGCAGACAATAAAATTGTTCTGGGGAGACTTCTGAACCAGTAAAAGGGACAAAGTTTTAATGCATGAAGTGGGTTACCAATTTAAACCTGACAGCATATTTTATTTGCACGGAACCTCATATATATAAACAATATTGCGATCGTCGTAATTCCTTACTCTGATATGTTCTAAGAATTGAATCTGGAAACGTTTTTTACTACATTAAAGATTTAATTCAGAATTGTTCAAAATGCAAATTGTACATCCAAAGGATAATTATCTCCTATTTGCTTAGAATTTCTTTGCCCCTCAACATGCCTTCATAAACAAAACAACTTCTCGGCCCTGTATAATAAATGATCGCTCCGGACATTTTACGTCTTGGATCGTTCATCCGAAGAATTCCACTAGCAAGAGTTGTTTCTCCACTGGTTATCGCACAACTATATCCGAAAGTTTCTCCATTTCTATGATAGCGTCTGTCATTGCGTTCATCCTCGTCATTTCCAAAGGCGTTTTCGAGTCGTGCATAGTATACACTGTCATCATTATCAAATAATACACTAGCATATCCATATTGATGAAACCCCATTGGAGGTTCTGGAACGTATTGGAGGGTTCCACAAAGAGAATATTGATGTTCAGGCTGATGTTCCACTATTTTTTGTAAATGGATCTTGGCCCCTTCAAGAAAACTGGAAGAAGCAGGGGGTTGTTTCCGTGGATTTTCATGACTACTACTGCCGCCAGTTTTTCGAGGCGGAGAAGCCCATGCATCGTCAACTGGAAGAAAGATGTGAAGTTTGTACAAAAATTTGAAGGTAACTGTTTGTACGTAGATGAGACAGCAGTCAGGTGTTTTGTGATTTCCTATCACCCTTATCCTCCTCCTAACATTGCAAATGTATAAAAGCTAGATTTAATAAAAATGACTCCTCTTGTGGAAAATATTCAAAATATCTACCAGCTGATGCAAGAAATATGATTTTCGAAGCCTGTGGAACTAATGTAATTTTTACGTTATAAAAAAAACTTCTTAATTTACGTTAATGAACAATTTTAGCAGTAATTGAGAGTGAACGTTATGGAAAAACTAAGATGCAAGGGCAACCTCAAAGCGAATGAATCATAAAACGGGTCATTTTTATTAATTCTAGCTTTTATACGTTGGTGATGTTCGGGGGGGAAGGGGGGGTTGTTAGGGTATTTTATACCTTTTTCCATTTTTCGAAATTTGTCTTTCATAAACGTCTTAAAACCTCTCATTGGAAAATTGCGAACGTCATCGTTATGATCATGTAATTGAATGAGAGATCGTTATATAATGATGGAGTAGTGAATTATACTTATTGTCGGCAACCACAATAATCTAGTACTTATCTTCTTTTTCTGTATAGAAAAAATGCAATATAATACTGATCTGTGAAGGAATTCAGAAAATGAAAATGGCTGTCTGCCTGTTAATTTGTCTATCTGTGGGTCTGTCTGTCAATGTGTCTGTACTCTTACAAACCGTTTCTTTGTCCTTAAATACAACTCGAGTTCGTTAACAGGCCTTCTACCACCATATCCATGGTCTAAGCCATGAAAAACGAATTGAGGCAATTGAAAACTCAATTTATTTACCAAACAACGCTAGATGCGGTATACAGGGAAGAAACCAGAGTAGTAAGTAATAAAGAGTTCCACAAGATCTCCTCAGCTAGAAAAAATACGTTTTACGAACACGTGTGTCTATCTGAAGATATGTCTGTCTATCTGTATTCTATCTGAAAGTACGATCATTTCCGAAAAAATTTCTGATAAAAATAGGATTATTATATTATCAATTAATCATCCATCAATCATCAATCAATCGATCAGCAACCAATCATTAATCAACCATCAACCGATCTGCAATCAATCATCAACTAATCTGCAACCCATCATCAATCAAAAATCAATCAATCATCAATACATCATCAATCAATCAGCACAATCATCAGTCAATCATCAATCAATCATCAATCAATCATCAACCAACCTGCAATTAATCATCAACTAATCTGCAATCAATCATCCATCAATATTCGATCAATCATTAATCAATCATCAATCAATCATCAATCAATCATCAAACAATCATCAATCAACCATGATCAATCATCGGTTAATCATCAATCAATCATCAATCAATCATCGATCAATCATCAATCACTCATCAGTCAATAATCAATCAATCATCAATCAATTATCAATCAAT
>WSXT02059758.1:0-12684 GCA_011762715.2 Neuroterus valhalla
CCACACTCGTCAGTAATCTGCGCCATTCGCCACTCGCCATGTAATATACTATTTAGTAGGACCACTACCAAGATGCCGGGGTGTTAATATTACAATTCGGATCCGGTGAGCGGTCCATCCTGAATTTTACCGCTTGCGTGAACAGTGCTCTCCAATTGGACCTCAGTTGAAATCAGCGCTCCTTGATCTAAGTCCAAAATTACTTTCTTATTCTGATTTCTTCTCATCGTTAATTCTATTCAACGTATAAACATTGTCAGGTAAAACATTTTTAATAATAATATAATATTTTATTATAATAATATATTTATAAAATCAAGAAAGTAAGGAAATCATAGTTTCCACTTAAATTTTCAGATGGCCTGGATTGATTGCCAGAAAGCTTTGGATTGAAAGCTTAAAGGTTAATTCACATATAGAAGGATGCATAGAGGTATTTTTCAGGGTGACGCAATGAGCCCTCTCCTCTTCTCTATCGAACAATTGCCACTATCTCTCCCGCTTCGTGATTCTCATGGGTTCTTCTGTGGCGGACCTAAGGTTCGTGAGCATAAGATCACTCATATATTTTATATGAATGACTTGAAAATCTATGCTTCTGGAAAAGAACATGTGGAACACGCTCTATGTATCGCCGGGAGGTACACACGAGTAATCGGTATGGACTCTAGATTGTATAAGTGTACCAAGATTCATCTGAAACGTGGGCGAATATATTCAAGGAACCTGAGCTTGTGGATGGAAGTGTTATCAGACACCTCAGCGCTGGAGAGACCTACAAATACCTGGGCGTGCCTGAGAGCCGCATTCAGGATAAAACAGGTTCTCCAAAGCAGAAACAAACACCTGCTCCGACGGATTTGGTCGTCAAACCTGTTGTCGTTGAACAAGATATCTACGACTAAGAAGCTTCCTGTCCCAGTTCTACTGTATTCATTTGGGGTGGTTCTATGGAAGAAGAACGAACTCAGGGCCCTTAATATCACTGCGCGCATGACGATGCATACGAAGAAAATCTTGCACATCAACTTGTCCGTACCCTAGCTTATACATCGCAAGCTGTAAAAATGGCCGCGGACTTCTCAATCTTCAATGTTCATACAACCGAATCATCCGGAGTACTGTTCATATCATCGCGAACGGTACAGATGCTCTCCTGGCAATGGTAAGGAATCACTAAATGAGTGGGGAAGGAGCGTTCCTTCACAAAGCCGTGGAGCAGGCATCTGAAACCCTTGGCCTGAACCTCAACATCAGGAGTAAGGACTGTACATTACTCCATCAAGATGCCTCACTTCTAAAAGCACAGATGAAGAAAGCAGAGGCCTAAAACTTCCTGAAAGATATATCCTTGTCTCATGAGTTAACGCTCGCTTTCCTCAAGTCATCTGGTTTCAATTCAGGAACAGAAAGTTTTATTTTTGCGTGTCAGGAGGGTGTGATTTCTACCTGAGCATACCGTAGAAGCATATTACGTCAAGATGTTTCCAGCAATAGGTGCAGGGTGTGTCCTTAACTTCCTGAAAACCTACGGCATATACTATCGAATTGCCCTATTCACGCAGGAACGACGTATTTGTACACAACCAATGCTGCCTTAAGACTGCTTTACTACTATCTTTGTCGCTCTTATGGCGTTGGCCGCGACCCTGTCCTAATGAACGCTCAACGAGGATAGAAGCTATTGTTGAGAACGAGGAACGCTGAATCTACTGGAGCTACGATTAGGCGATCTTATAAAGGATATTCAATTAAAATATTTGTTCTTATCATCGGTGCTCTTGGATGTACAACGCCCTTGCTGGTCAGTACCCTTAAAGCCAGACCTGTGTGCCAAAAATATGCCATGGTACTTGCCGGATGGATGCGAAGGGCAGCTATACTTGGGTCGCTCCGTGTCCTTAAGACACACGAGGGTTTCGCTGGCCGTTCATTGTGATTTGGTCGTGCATGTGATCGCTCATCTCACGGTCGTGAGACGTGGCTATAGGTGTATTTTACCGCGATTCAACTGGGAACTTGTACCATTTTCCTGAATGACAGTTGCTCCCAGGAGGATCCTGCAGTAGTTTCTCAACCAAAGTTTTATTTATATATATAAAAGCTGTGATGGTTTCATACGTAAAATGGAAATCTGTATGTCGGTACACTGCATGTTGAATAATTCTTATACTTCTCCATTCGAACATTATCGATCTCATCTTGCTGAATTTGAATTTACATTTGCGGTGTTTAGGCTTCGGAATGACTCTGATTGTGGTATATTATTGGGCATTGTTTTTACATACTTATTATAATTTTCTATACTTATCATTTCTCACTTTTTTACTGGCTCTCAAATGTAATCACGGGCATTGGATACTGTTGGGTTTTTGTCCACTTCAATCTTGCTATAGTTTTATGGAATAGCTTCTTCGATTTTTTGACGAATTCCCTGAACTTCTTCATTTAACTATATCTGACCTTGCACTACTATATTCTCTATGGAAACTTTAAATATCTGTCATGTTAACACTCTTAATTCCTACTAGCCCATTGCCTTGAATGCAAATATCATTTTATGTCAGGTTTTCATGATATTATAGCGATATGCAAAACTTGGCTAACGCCTAATATTCCCTCAAGCCTCGTAGCACTTGACCATTATGCACTTTTCCGTAAAGATGGAGATAAGAGAAGAGGGGGTGGGGTTCGCCTCTATATACATTACAGTTGAAGGAGCGTGCAGGTGAGGATCAGTCCTCTTGCTAATGGCTGACTAATTACCCAACTGCAAAGGACCTTTTCATCGAAGTATCTTCGCCCCTGGATAGTATGTTAGTGGGTTTGATATACAAATCTCCGAATCCCTCTTATGGCAGGCAACTTGAGTCTGAATCTCAATGCATCCAAAAACTTGACTCATTATTTAAAATCAGATTATCCATCGTCGTTTATTACTCATGGCTCACGCCTTTGGAACAAATTACCTACAACAATATTAGAAATGCATCTTCACAATACAATATTTTTATGACAATAGATATCTTTCAATACTCTGCAAACACGTACTCGTATGTACATTATATGGCTTTATAGAAGACTCTCATTATATTCAATATTGACGAGTACTTTTTTTGTTCACTTATATTTTTTACATCAGTCACTGCTTCACATTCATATGTGTAATATGTACTACATGCTCCTCAGAGGGCTAACTAGCCCTAGAAACTTTTTCTAAATGAATAGAAATACAGTTACATGACAGTGAGGTAAGCATACTTCTGGCAGGCGGGTATGGAGCAGAGGTTACGGATCAGTGATGGCTCATACATTTGAAAGCACTGCTAACAAAGGATATTTTTGCCACCGAGCATTCTGAGCAAGGTCTCTGAGGTCCCCTTTCAAGCTCTTGATACCTCTCCGTGTCCTAGAGTATGTAGCCTTACCCTTGCATGCGAGACTCCGCAAAATAACATCGAACCTAGTTAAGAATGCGGTTCAAAAAGATCGGAAGCGCTAAGCATCCGACAATTCGTCGGCAAAGAATGCCGATCGTCTTAGCGTTCGGAGTGCTGGGGGTATTTTGGATGTAAAGACGATGGCAATATCTTGCTGGATTACTACGATACCACAAATACCCCTGACATGACGCGCTTGCACACCCTATGGTGACCAAAACACCCAGAGCTTCCGCACGTTCCGCAACAGGTGCTTCAAAATTGCGCCTACAATGAGGCCGATCTTAGGACAATTGAGACAATTAGGACAGTTAAGATAATTAAGACAACAAGGCCATGCCCCACTCAATAAACCAGTTCCCGTCCGATCACTGAAGTTAAGCAGCGTTGGGCTGCAGAAGTAGAGGGAGTGGAGGACAGAATCATCATGGCTCTTCGATAAGCTCATGCGTCAGTTTGTGTGTTTACGTATAAACCGTGATGCATAAAAGATTTGTGAGAGCATCATCAGGTGAATGGGGTAATGTGGAACGATTATGCATGAAAATACACAACACACGACTCCTAAATTAGGCTTGTATCCATCCCTTTTCCTACAAATCCTTTTCTTACCCTTAATATATGAATCACTTGATCCTCAATAGTATAACAAGACAAAAATTACGCTTGTCCCAAAAGGGATTGGACTTAATGCTACAATAATGATTATGTACTATTGGTTCATGATATTTGAAATATTACCTCGAATCCTTGAGGACACAGCATACGACAACTGTGTGCAGGACAGGATCTAGGGTTAGTACAATTCACTAAATCTCTGTGTGGTTGGCGTGTCCCAACTATTTCACCCCCAAATTCATCCACACACCAACAAAAATTCTCTTGAGCGTCACACTGTATTTTCTCGAAATCTCCAGTCTCATTATTACATTTTGGTATTATCTGCATGGTTCGTAAGGAACCAAGTACCCCTGAAATTCTAGTGGCAGCGAGAGACAAATTTTCGCATTCTGTCAGCTCTGCTACAGCGCATCTGAAACCGCACGCTGTTTTGCAACAACGCTCATTGGATTCCTGGCATTCAAAATCGTGTTTGCAGCTCGTTGCTCGAGCTAGGCAGATGTTCTGCTCTTCGTAAGATGGACATCGACCAATAGCTTTAGGCGACGGCTCTGCAACAAGAAAAAACGAACTAAAAAGTCTAATTCAGTGGTGTTTGGAATGCATGGAAATGAAACTGTAAGATAGCATGAATGTATTTCTCCACCATTAGTTTGCTTATGTGAGTGAGTGTGTGCTTTTCGGACTTTCTGCGATTGAATTTTTGTGTGTGAATTTAAGAGCATTGCGTAGGTCATTGTGAGTCCATATACCTCAATACAAACTACTTATCAAAAAACTCGCGCATATGGAACTTCCGTGGAATGATACGATTTGATTTTTTTTTTCTTGAGTTGTTCTCTTTGCAGTCTTTCTCACTCGAATCCGTCCATGCACAAGTATGAATTTAGATGATTTTTATCCATTTCCAATAACCTTTTTACTACCAATTGGACTAGAAATCGTAGACTCCAATCATAGTTTCAAACAACCACCGCAGGTCCTGCTGAGGGCGACTGCCAATCAGAGAAATGACACTAGCTTTGAAGAACCACGGTAAATTCAACTACAGCCCCACCTTACAACTGTAAGATGCGTCTTAAGGACATGAAGTGACGCAAGAATGACAGCTCTCCACATCCATTCCGCCAGTGCTTCAGAATATTCCTCTGACAGGCCAGTACAAATCATGGCTTGCACCTTCAAGAGCACTGATGAGTAGGACAATTATTGTAACGAAATATTCCAGGCAGATTCGCTGCAGCTCCATTTCAAGGTCAACGTAATATGCTCTGTAGCTTTATTCTCCTTGACTGTGTTGTTGCTATCAACCAGAGCTTAACATTTAATCATATACATAATTCGCTTCTGAATGATGTCAGCCCTTGTGACATAGACACTTGACGATTCACTTTATCTTCCCCAAACCGTTTGGCAGAGCAGGACCGAGGCCTACACGATAAAAGCGACAAAGTAGATAAGAGAGCACTCCATGGACCACATTTTTTTGTGGAGATACGTCGTTTCCTCGTGAGTGGAACATCTGGATAATATGATCCATAGGTGCTCAGAATATCTATGACATGCTCTGTATCCACAGCTGGGATCTTCTTGACCTAAGATGAGGCTGAAGTATGCTGAGGTGAAAATACATCACCCTGGCATGCAACAAGAGAACCCTCTGTGCCTCAACTAGGTCCAGATAATTTGAGGGAAGCGAACGTTTGTTCCGACAACAGGGACCGGTATTTTACATTTTTTGTAGAAGTTCCTAGGCATTTTCCTTTCATCGATCTTTTCTCAGAAGTTCTCGGCCTCTGTTTCCTTTATTTGTTCCTCTACAAAAGCGAGGAATCAAGATGAAGCTGTTATTGTTTGGGTCCAGGTGGCGGATCTTTACCGCCTTATGTGTGTCTTTGTGAAGGAACGCGTCTTTTTTGTCACTTATTTCGTGATTTCCTAGTGAGGATCTCTTTCAATTGCAACGATGTAAGCTGTACCTAGATTATTTCTGTTGTAAGAACATTGGAAATTTGAAAGCCCGCGCCCGCTTACATGCATGGTCTTGCACGTGAAGATGTCAAGGGCCCCGAGCTCGTGCTTTGTCCATAGAACCATCCCGAATAAATGAAACAGAAACGGGACGGTAAGCGTGTCAGCAGGGTTGTCGAGGAAGACGCTTGTACCTGCTTGAAAAGTCTCATCCACTGGTTTTACACCCTAGAAGCAATTCTCCCGCACGCCTAGGTATATGTTGGTCTCTTCTAGGCCAAGGTTTCTGAAAGCACTCTTGTCCGCAAGCTCAGGATCGCTGCCAATGCAAGGATGCAGTCCTTCATCCCTATCATAATTGGACATACATAATAATAAGATTCGTCGCAAGGGTACCCACGAGAATTGCTTAGCACAAGAGACAGTGAAAAGAGTAACGCAAAAAAGAAGAGAGCTGATTTTTCTCTAAATGACACACCTCCGGATGTTGACACGTACGTGCGAAAGCTGAATAGCACCTGGCTAAGGTGTTGTCACAGGTGCCTATGCGATGCCAGGCGACGTCTTAGAGTATGCTTCCATATAGTTGCATACAAGGCTCTGTAGACGAACCCTCTCGCTAGCTGCTTGTAGGAACAACTACGGCAACACTTATCACAGTTGCGAATGAGATTACACTTACTCCTGAGAATTATTCTTTCGCAGCGACTTTATGCTGTACCGTATCTCTCCTTCTAACTGACTTAACTGTCATTAGTTAGAACGAGGGAGATGATATGGGGTGCAGGGTGAGTTGCCGAAAGGAAAGAATTTATGCTTTCAGGAGTCAATAGTATTCTGACGAAGAATCACAGCGCCACCTTCGTGTACAACGTCCGCTCTCCCATTTTAGAATAACAACCATGATAGATGCAGGGCAAATGTAGCACAAAACGTTTGTGCAGCAAAGTTTTTCGCGTTGTTCACCTCACAGTGAGATAGCAGCGTTTCCAAAATGAGACAGCAGGCGTGTTAAACAGAGAGCGCGCTGCGTGATACGTGTAAATACCGCAGTTATCCAGAACTTTTGAGACCTTTGAACCCGAAAGAAAACTTCATACGAATGTGTCTTTCCATCTGTCTGTCTGTCCGTCTGCTGTATGTATGTATGTATGTATGTATGTATGTATGTATGTATGTATGTATGTATGTATGTATGTATGTATGTATGTACGTATGTATGTATGCCTGTGTGCACGTTAATTCTGAAAAAATCCATCTAACGGATAAGCCTCTAGTATATTCTCTCTAAGTGTCAGAAACTAAAGGTCAGGTTCGTTAGCTAGCTATTTTGGATTAGAATTTAAAAAGTTAGGGCATCTCGAAAATTATCGAGACCATCTTCTTCAAGATTTGAAAATTCTATGTACGTTTTCTCGAAGTACTCAATGAGATGAACAATTCATCTCTTCGACTTTTTTTTATACAACAAAATTTGTTAGAGTCATAGCATTTTCAAAATAAAAAAATGAAAATGAAAATGAAAATTCAAGCGGGATAACGCAAAACATGAAAAAGTCAAGAGAAGAAAAACGTTTTTTTATGAGTGCCCAACAATATTAATATAACAACTATTTGAAATCCTTTGAAAAAAAGAAAATTCAAATTTTTACCGCACAAAAAAGAAGACATTTGTTAAAACTTTGCAAGATACCAAAAAAAGATCTACAAATTTGTTTTGAATTACTTTTTGAATGGACGCGTATTTTTTCATTTATCCTTCAAGAACAATATTGAGAATGAAAAAATTTGATTTATCGTCAATCAACCTAAGCTAAGAAGGAAACGATTAGACTAAAGATATTCACCGGAAAAAGAGCTACGAATGTGTAACTATTTGTTTTGCGATCGGATACGTAGTTCATATTCTAATAGTGTAAAATAACTTGGAAAAAAGGAAGAATTTAATTTTTGGAAAATTTACGCAATGTACGAAAAAAATTGATAGACAAAAATTATTCGTCCAAATATGTGCTACAATCCTTACATCCCATCATAATGAGACGGTATTGTTACAAGAATGTCACACGTGTTCCCAGAACGAAAGATAAAGGTCACACTGTTCAGTAACGCTGTTCTTGTAAGGATACGTAACAGTTCTGGGATTCAGTGATGTAATTGATAAGGAACATAGTGATGAAACTGTTATGTCACTAAAATGTAACACGTGTTTAAAGAACTGAAGATGAAGGTAACATTGTTTTTTAACAGTGTTGCTGTAAGGATATGTAACAGTTCTGGAGTTATTTAATGTATCTAAAATATAACAGAATAATAGAACTTTCATATTACCAGAATGTTACACGTATCCCACGAACGGAACATAAAGGTCAGACTGTTATGTGACACTGTTACTGTGAGGATATGCAACTATTCTAGAATTTTGGAATGTAACTTATATAGAACAGAGTACTGAAACTGTTATGATACTAGAGTGCCACACGTATTTGAAAAACGCGACATGAAGGTCTCATTACAGTGTTTTAAAGACGTACCGTATTTGAGTTTCATACTGGTTGCATAACGATGACTATTTTCAACCTTTAAAATCTTCTGAACAGTCACTTAGGATGTTTGGACTCTTCCTTACAAGACAACCTCTTCTGCGCTATAAACTGGTATCTAACTCAACTTTTCGGTATTAATAAAGGATTTGCAATAAATGGGATATTAATATGTAGATTGCACAAATCTGTGCTGAAAGTTCCTACATTCCCATATAATAGAAATCATATAATATTCCGACACATTGTACTTTTGAGAATGTGATGAATGTTGTGTCAAGGTTCGAGGGTTGTTCGAAGTATTTTTAATTCGAAATGGAACTTACCAGCAGAAATGGAAGAAGACAAAGAGATGATGAATAGACAGGTCGATGTCACCCACACAACGGCACAGGCGAAACCCCGGTTGTTAAAATCACGATGCATCCTCAATGCATCCAGTTATTTGGTAAATAGCCACGGCTCCTGCGAAAAAAAATCTAAGATGGTGAAAATAATATTTGTCATGAAAGGAGGGATTTCGGGTTTCGATTATGTACAAAACTACAAATTTTGCTTATCGTTTGTGAACGCTACAGTTCACATCTAAAGGGCTAACCTCAAACCAAGGTTTCATGTTATTTTGTTCTTATACATGTTCTCTACGATGCCAATGACATGTCAAATGCCATACCGTGGGGACCGATCGAACCTGATTGGCTCATCAAGTCTTTCTAAAAAGCCCGGGAGCACGGAAAGCCAAATTGGATTGGAATTATATTCATTATCCCTATTTACGTTGATATTAACTGATTTTACTCTCATGTTCCTTAATATGTTGGCCCAGTGCTTTCCCGGTTTCTTTGATATAAGAGCATAGGATTATATATACTCCCGGGTCACTGAAAAACGCTTTTTTCCTCAGGATTATTTAGAAGCTGTCCTATTGTCACGGGCGGTTTTATTATAGTTTGGTTGTTGTGTTTGTTGAGAATTCTTTCTGATTGTTATGTGATATCTTGGATGTAGGGTAGGATGATAGTCGTTTTTCTTTCTGTTTATTAAGTAGGTTGTGTTGGCTTGTTTTTCGAGTAATTTCCAGCCTCTCAGCAATGAAATTATTCTACTTCTGTCTTAAGGACATTATTTTACAGTAGCTCCCTTAAGATTCCAAAAGGAGGAATCATGAGTAATTTAGACTCCACAATATGACATTCGACGGAGGACTGCCAACATGCTACACCAAGCCCAACTTTCCTCCCCAAACTTAACTAACAAAAAAACAGCAATCAAAGATTGCACTACTTTTGATATTTTAAATTTAAACGGTTAAACCGACCGATACGGCTTATTATTAAAAATTACTAAGAAAATTTTTGAAGACAGAGAAAAGTCTTATTTCATACGCCCCTGTCTCAACGGTGAACTTTGAACGCGACTGCCATCAGGATGAGTTCGCGAATTTTGAAGGGATGATGATTCCGTGCATGCTAATGAGAAATGGTAGGGATAACGCCGGTCCTCGCGAGTCCCGACGACAGTCTAGGGAACGAGAAGCGGGACTCTCTTCTTGGGGCTCAGAGAGTGAGCCACGCTTGGAGTTCTCTCTGGATTCAGAGAACTGCGAGTGAAAAGTACCGCGAGAAAATGCGTTAAATGTTTGGAAAATCTTCTCTTTTCGAAATCTGCGAATGTCTAGATTCAACGAGGAATTTAATTCCTTCACCTCGTGGAATAAGGATTTTTTTAAAGTAAATAAATTTTTCGTTTCGTGACAACTTTGAACTTGATCTTATGAAGACCTCGCCGTGTGAGATCAAGCGTTTCAGGTTTGAATTAGGAGGGAACTCCCCTTTAAGACGCTTCCTGGGACGGATTTATTATGACTGGTAGTTGGTAGTTGATGAAACGCTCCTCTTGTGATAGCTTTGCACTTTGTCCTTAACGAAAAGAGACCTCGCTGTGCAGAGGGAATCTCAGCTTAGTTAGTAAAAGGGTTTAAGTTGACTTATCTTGATCGATTTGTGGAATAGAGCAATGATTGACGTGACAGCTTTGCACTCTACTTTGTGGAGACCTCGCTGTACGGAATTATTCCCTTGCGAAGTATAGAAATGCGCAATCATATCTCACTTGAGTGATCCCTATTGTTCAGAACTATATAATCGATGATCCCTTAATTGTTCTCGAAATAATGAATCCATGGCTTCATTAGATAATAAGTTTAGTCAGGGCCGGCCTTAAGTGAGATAGCGGAAGGTGCGAGCATGAAAAAATGCGCCCCTTCATGGATTTCTCTTCCAATTATCACTGGTGCACCAAAAAAAGATCTGCAAATTTGGTCTAATCAACTTTTTGATAGGATTGGTAGTTTTTTCTTGATTTATAAAAAACCATAAAATGAATTCATTTCAATCAGGAAAAATAGCTTTAAAAATGGAATAATAAAATTTTTGAAAAAATGACTAAGGCTAACACAGAAGATTGATAGAAGAAAGTTATTCACCCAAAAAGTGTTTGTGAATTTGTTATAATTTTTTCCCATTGGACGTGTAGTTTTTTTTCAATCGTAAAAAAAAATAAAAAAATAGGATTTCTAAAAAAACTACACAGCATGTGAAAAAAATAAGCAGCAAAACTTCTCTACCGCTTTGGACAGATTTTGATCAAGTGCGCAGACCGAGACACGCGATGAGAATGTATTCGTTAAAGCCGGAGAAGCTTCAGCAAAAGAGAATTCACACTCATCAAATTAAAGTAGTCGACATTTCGCTTTTGAGTTTCACAAGCTCTATATACAGCTATAGGAAGGTACAAAGGGCGAGCGCGGAGCGCGAGGTGAGATTACTATCGAGTGCGAAGTGCAAGATCCAAAAGAAGTGCGCCCTGGGCGCACTTAAACTTGCGAGCGGAGCGAGCCGCGCGCGATGAGAATGTGCTCGCGCAGCGGGCAGATTTTTTATTGGCAATTTACACATTGTTTCCCGATATTTAAAACTGTTCGCTGAAATTAGTCGGAAAAATACATTTCTATTGAGTTACAATGTGAAATTATACAGGCTACATCAAGTGTAATATACTATTGCGTGATTGAGCCTCCGCAAATTGCTGGATGGTTTTGTAGAAATCTAGCTGAGTTCCAATTTTGTTTTCGATCGACATTGACAAGTGACATTATGAAGGGCGCGGAACCAAAAGGGCTTAACCAACATTTTCATAATTTTACAGGGCGTTGAAAAAATGTTCTCATTTTACCCGTCGACTTAGGGCCTCGGCGTTTTTCAACAATTTTTTTTGAGGTCAAAAAATTAAAGAAATTTCTTTGCAATACACCTCGTGATGGAGATCTGGTCATAGAATCCAAAAATGTGAAAAACTCAATTCTGGAAAAAGTGTTGGTTAGGCCAATTTGATCCCGTGCCCTTCCTTTGTCCGCAAGAGAACAGCAGCGCTTGTGGTGTAAAATACGCGAACCGACGTTATAGACCGAAAAGTTTGAATTTGATATTTTATTGATAAAGTCAAATCAAATTTATTCAATCACTATATTGACTTACTTAAATGATTTATACAGTTTCACACTTTAGGACACTTATTGCATAAGATTGAAAACAAACAAAAATTATGAACAAATTTTTTTGCCACCCAGAAAATGGCGCCCCCAACACCGTAGCGCCCTGTGCGACTGCACTGCTCGCACCGCCCTAAGGCCGGCGCTGAGTTTAGTGATACGATTATTAAGAGTAGTTTCAACTTCCTCCCAGCATCGGGACCGATGTCAATAATCGGTCAGGACTTGCTGATCAGGACAGAATAAATACAATTTAAACGAGTTTTATGATGATTGATGAAACGGGTTTGAGATGCAACACCACTTAACTGAAAGTTCACATTATTCTTGATGAATTTATTTATATTGGCAATTGAAGGATAATCTTTGATTTAGAGAAAGCAAAGATGTTACAAAAAATACGTACTCTCGCTCGGAATTTAATTTAATAATTATTATCCCCGTACAATATTCGTACGGTTGTCGAACAGATTTTTTCCAAAAAAAAAAACCGTACGATTTCCATACGGTGACCGTTCGAATTCTGCATAATTTTTGTACGTAATACATACGCATTTTG
>WSXT02059769.1:0-12684 GCA_011762715.2 Neuroterus valhalla
AGCATTGTCAAAATTCAAAAATATAAACGAAAATGAGAATTTTTAGCCAAACAACGCAAGATATGAAAATAAGTTTGGAGAAAAAAATGTTTCATTTTGGGAAGATTCATAGGAAGATTCATTTTTTGGTCAAGCTATGCAGGGTACTTGAAAATATAATCTGAACTTGTAAAAATAAATATAAACTTAACTCGTTTACCAAAAAAACATCTATAAATTGGGTGATATTAACTTCTTGATGGGACAAGTAGTTTTTGCTTCATTCATAAAAAACCATATAAAAAATGAAAAAAATTAGCTTTTGGACAATGGACACAAGCTTGGGGAAATTGAAATAAACGCAAGTTCTTTACCAGGAAAATATCTTTGAATGTGTTATCAATTTCTTTAACAGGATACGTAGTTTTCATTTCAATTAGGAAAAATAGCTATAGAAACGAATTAATGAAATTTGTGAAAAAATGACTGAGACCATTGAACGCGTAGTTTTTCTTTCAATCGTATAAAATGAAATTAGGAATTCAAAAATTGAGTTTCTAGAAAAACTACTCAACATGTGAAAGAAAAAAATTAGGTAACAGAACTTCTCTACCGTTTCTGACAAACTTGTGCGCAGCACGAGACACGCGATGAGAATGTAGTCGTTAAAGCGCGAGAAGCTTTAACAAAAGAGAATTCACACTCATCAAATTAAAGTAGACAACATTCCACTTTTTGTACAACTGAAGGGAGGTACAAAGGCCGAGCGCGTAGCGCGAGGTAAATTCATAACCGAGCGCGGAGCGCGAGGCGAGATTACCATCGAGCGCGAAGCGCGAGATCCCAAAAACGCGCGCCCTGGGCGCGCTCAAACTTGCGAGGGATGAAAATGTGCCCCCGCAGCGGGCAGATTTTTTTTCATTTTTTTATGCGATCAAAATTTGAATTTTCGATCTCGTGAGAAAACTTAAAAAGTTGTATTCACGATCTTGTACTTCTTTACTTTACAAGTCTTCTGGTAGAACGTAGTACGTGAAATAACGTAAGATTATGAAGAAAGTCAGAAGGGAAAAACAGGTTCCTTCTTGGGAGCCGTACAAGATCGTTAATACGGGTTAATACGGAAGGTTTTTTTGGTATCAGTTTATTTTTCTTGCAAGAATAGTTTAAAAATAAAAAATTTCAGTTGAAGAACAAAATTGTTCTTTTCCTTTTCGTCAAGTTTCTATCAGAACTCAACAAGATAAAAAGAAATTTTTGAAAAGAAAAACTATTATTTTATGGGATGCATGGTTATTGTTTGGATTATAATTAAATTATTATTAAAAATATTCTTACCAAATTTTTATAAAAACGAAACAAGATGCGAGGTATAGAAATGAATAATATATACATTTGATGCATCAGAGTTAGATGTGATATAAAAAGTTCGCATTTCGGATGGATTTTGATCGAGTGCGCAGCACGAGACACACGAAGAGAATGTATCCGTAAAGCCGGAGAAGCTTTAACAGAAGAGGATTCATAATCATCAAATACAGCAGCTGACATTCTATTTTTTTGGTTTCAAAAGCTCTATATACAATTGTAGGGAAGTACGAAGAACGAGCGCGTAGCGCGAGGCGAATTCCAAACTAAGCGCAGAGCGCGAGTTACATTTCTTGAGCCAACCTCCTGCGACCTCGAGTTGGGGAATCTTTATTCCCAACTAATGCTGTTCATTGTTGCAATAATTTGATGATCTCTTAAAGTTCGGCGTTGGCCGAGAGTGATAAGGAAGCTTTATTTTGTTAGCAGAAATTGTAGAGAAAATATCACAAAAATAAAAAAGGTAGGTTTTCCCGAAATTTTTCTCTTTATTTTTCTCTTAAAATGTCAAAAACATGGAAAAAATAATTTGGAGAAAACTTCACCTACAATCAGGAGGTAATGTTAATATCTCAATCAGGTCGAAAAAGAGGAGAGTTTAAAAGGAATAGGTTTTTTATAATACAAAGCACGAATTTCAAATCTTGTTTATGTTCGTGTGGGAGAGACCTTGCGACTCCAAATGTTTGCATTTTATATCATGCAATCTGAAAAAGATGTGAATGACAGGGAATCTTATTGGTTCGATATAAGAATTGCAATACAAGATAAAAAAATGATGCTTATGTTGAATATTGTCTGAATGTTAGGTGAATATTATGACAATGAGACTTATAAAATTAATATAGAAGTAAAAATAATTATAAAAATGGGGAAACTAATTCTTTCCTCAGGCTCAATAGGGTTCTTACAGTCCAATATGTAAAATGTATTTTTTTCAAGAGTTGGATTTCTTTAGAAGTTTTTATAATATTCGTGAAAGCTTCTCTAATGAAGACATTTCTCGTGTGTTCTAATGACACGAAGCAACCCAAGTATGACTGCTCTTCGTATACATCTGGCAAATTACACGGCATATGGTTGGAATTAAGGTCTTTAACCAGTGAAGGCGTCGCACCCCTAAGAGTACCGATGATGAGTAAGAATTATTAAAAATTAATTTACCCGAATATCCTCGATGATGCCGCTTCAGGTGTCCTGAGAGATCTTTTTACCTCTCTCTTTTTCTCGGTTTCCTTGTCTTTGATGTTTTAGTTGGGAGTGGCTAAGAATTCGATCGCGAACATGGTTTGATCACGTTTGTCAAGGAGCACGATGTCGAGCCTTGTGTGTTGGATAGACGCTATTGTCGAGAGATCGTAGTTCCAGAACAATAGACTCGATTCTCCTCGAAGTGTTCAGCGGGTCAAGGTCGCTGCCAACGCCATAAGAGCGGCAAAGATGTTGGTAAAGTTTTCTTAAGGCAGCGTTGGGTCTATAAAAATACGTCGTTCCTGCGTGAATAGGGCAATCGGATAGTATATGCCATAGGTACTCAGGGCGTTTAAGACACGCCCTGCACCTATCGCTAGAAACCTCTTGACGTAGTATGCTTCTACGGTATGTTAAGGTGAAAATAAAACCATCCTGAAACCCGAAAATAAAACTCTCTGTTCCTGAATTGAGTCCCGATGATTTGAGAAAAGTAAGAGTTGACTCATGTGACAAGAATTAATCTTTTACAATTTCGTTATTCCTGACCAATGCCAGGAGAGGATATCTACCGTTCACGATTATGTGAAAAGTACTAAGGATGATTCGGTTGTATAGGCATTTAAGATTGAGGAGTCCGCGTCCGCCTTTACAGCGTGTGATGTATAAGCGCGGAACGGACGATTTGATATGCAAGCTTTTCTTCATACGCATCATCTTGTGCGTAGTAATATCAAGGGCCCTAGTCTCTTCCTTCGTCGATGGTACACCCCAAACGAAGAGAGTAGAACTGGGCGGCTAGCATGTTAGTCGCATATATGTTGTTCAACGATGACAGGTTTGACGACCAAATCCGTCGGAGCAGGTGTTTGTATCTGCTTTGGAGAACCTCCTTTACCTTTGTTGTATCCTAAATGTGGCTCTCAGGCACGGCCGGGTATTTGTAGATTTCTGCAGTGCTAAGGTTTCTGATATCATTTCCGTCCATAAGCTCAGGGTCCTCATCTATCCCTGCTATTCATCAACGTTTAAGATGAATATTGGCACCCTGATCCAATCCAAAGTCCATAACAATTTCTCATATGTACCTCTCGACAATACTTAGAGCGCCTTCCAGGTACACTTTTCCAGTAGCATAGATTTTCAAGCAATCCATATAAAATATATAAGTGAGCTTATGCTTACGGACATTATTTTCACCACAGAGGCATCCATTAGAATCATGGAGTGCAAGGGAAAGAGGCAATAGTGTGATGCAGAAGAGGGGAGGGCTCATTGCGCCACCCTGAAAGACACCTCTCTGGAATGTGACAATGTTGGTAGTCACACGATGTTTTCCAGGACTGATAGTAAATCTGGTCTTCCAAAGAGGCAATGATCTCTCAATCCATTCTACCATATCTGAACAAACCTTCAAGCTTTTCAACAGACAGATATTAAGTCTTTGGGAAGTTGGAGCAAAAGCTTTCCGGTAATCAATCCAGGCCATCGTCAGACTGCGCTTGTGGATTGCAGCATCTTTTCAAACACTCCTGTCGATCAGCGGGTTTTCCCGACATCCTGCTGCGCCTCTTTCCGATCCTCGTTGTTCGTAAATCTCACTCCATACAGGTGCAATTATCCGAACAACCCTGTCATTCGGGATAGATATAAAGATTATATACACCGTGTTCAGACAAGTTATTGGTCTGTAGTTCTTTGGGTTGGACAAGTCGCCTTCTCCGGTAGGAGTACAGTGCGTCCTTACACCAGCCACTGCGGAATAGGGATCTCCGACTTCGAATATGATGTGAAGATGTGGGCCAGATGTTGGTGCGTAACCAAAAGTTCCTAATACAACCTGGACCAGCAGCGGAGAAGTTCTTCGTGCCCCTCAATGCTTTCTTTACCTCCTCAGCAGTGAATGGTTGGCATTTCCTCTCGGATATTATGAAGCTATTGCACAGCTCTTCGAAACGTATGATGTTCTCAGTGCCTACATGCAATGGATGTTCCACTTCGTGAATCTCCCTCCAGAATATCTCGACTTCTTCGGGCTTTGGTTGATTTTTGTCAGAAATAGGAGGATCGCTAGAGAGGCGCAATGGGTCAGCGAGAAACTTTTGATTCTCCTTGTTCCATCCCTTTCTCTTTTTAATTTTCTTGTTGGTGCTTGATGATCATCAGGTTTGACATTTTCAACGTGTGATGATGGATCCTCATTTCGTGAGCGAACTTTTATACCTTCGCCGTAATAGGCTTACCGGGTTTTGTGCAGTCGATTACACACTACACACGGGATGTTTTTAGTCTTGCTCAGCCAATCTTCTTGTTATGTTTATCCAAGCGCTTCTTAGTTTTTTCATCAATAGTTGATTTGGACCTTCGATTTGAATCAGCAAAAACTCTCGCCTTACTATAAACTAAACAAGTGATGGTCCAGAGGTCGGAATCCTCTTAGAGATCATCACGAAGGTAGCATCCATTTTAGCCAGATCATGTGGCTTGGGAGGAAGCTGAATGTTGATGTTTCTCTTTGTCCTAAAATCACTATCGTCTCTCCAGGAAAGCCTGGTTTCAGCAGTTGGTCTGAATGTCGCTTCTTGATTTTCGTCTGCGGCTTGTTCTTGCAGTGGTTGAGGAAGCGTTCCGTGCACATCTCTTGTTCGCGAAAGGTTACCGGCATGGTTTCTTAACACTTGCTGTGAGAGGGGCGAGAGTTCTGGGTGTTTCTGGTACCACAGAGTGTGCAGGCGCACCATGTAACCTCTACTGGTAGGGGCAGTAGTGTCATCGTAGCAACTAAGCAGGTCATCATCCAGTTGAACAGTCCCTAAAGAACGTCGATTGTCTCGCCGCTTGGTCCTCGTGTTTCTATCTAATCTGGTACCCCCAACTCTGGAAAGATTGGCAATACTGGCCGAAGCATTGTTGGGTGCTCTGGGAGTTCGACCATTTTGAACCACATTCATAGCTGCATTTCAGTTTTGAGTTTCCAAAGTTATTGCCACAAATAGCTAGGGAAGGGATCGTTCATCCTCACAGAGCCTTCATGTTTAACTTTCCTACGGGAAATCTGCAATCTGAAACTCATTAGTTGAATTTCCTACAATAAACATGGGATATCCAATTCAAATTTTGTAATAGAAATGTAACGTAAGAAGGGTAACTCGGCACGGCCCTACATAAAAGGGTTGCTGGGTCGTGCCTGAGGCGAGGCGTAACCATCCGAGGGGTTCCGAGTCCTCTTGCGTCGGACCGTCGCTCGCCGCCTCAGTCTTGGCTCGCCCACCTTCGAGATAGATTTTCCAGGCTTATTCTTGTGTACCATCTTTTGCCTCCGGGCTAGTGCTCTCCCCGGCGTCCTGTGCCCTGAAGGATATTCACCCAACTGGATCATCGCTTTTCTCGACGAAGCTCCACGACGAACTACTGGCCTTTCTGGAGGCATCTCTGCTGCCAACCCGACGCGCCTATCCGGCCGTCCCTGACGGGACTTTACCATTCGACGGCTTCTACGCCCTGTAAGTCTTTTCAATAAACGCTTTTACTTTTTTTGCTTTTTTAATGTGTTAACCTACTTATCTTAGCGTCGAACTCCCGTTTCCCCCCTCGGTATGCACTCCCGCCATACTTGGCGCCCAACTTGGGGCGCCGGGTATTACGGGAGTAATATCGAGAAAGGAGAAAAAGCATCTGGATGCTGAGAAGAAGAGAGAAGGGAGTAAGAAAAAGGCAAGAATAAAGATGTGTCACTATTTATTCAAACAGTTACAAGTTCTAGTTGAGCAACCACATGGCGGTAAGGGTAGGTTGCAGACCCGGGGTTCAGGCGTGATGATGGGCCTGGGCAAAGGTCGGCCAACCGGACCGGATCCTTCCAGGAAAGAGGTAGAAGGGGGTCGGTCACACGCCACCAGGAAGCAGCCAACGGGCTCGGTGAGACATGGCACGAACACTGTACATAAGCTCGTACCGACAAAAGCTACGGACTCCGACATGAGCGAACCAAGACTGAGGCGAACCAAAACCACTTGGGCGGTTCCGCCTGGCCTGAGGCCAGTTGGAGGTCTTTTGTTTAAATGAAAATTGGTTTTGTTATTGGTCAGAAGTTATTTTTTCCGAACAAAACTTCACGTCTCTAATGTTGTGGTTAAAACTTATATTTCTTGATCTTATGGGTAGAAAACGAATTTCCTTGGTACAATATGCATCATTTTGTTTGACTATTTAACTCTTCGGTTGAAGGGCTGTATGTTCCGATTTTTTCCAACTATCGAAGTCATTCTATATTGCTGCGGGCGTAATAGAGATGACTTTTTTTAACCCTGAACTTATTCCTTTCCATGATTGAAAGAAATAATGAATTCAGCATTTTGCCTAGCCAGATCGCGGACTATTGGATACTGCAAGATTTGAAACGCTGTAAAGAACACAACTTTCCTACGACTTCAACGGCATTCCTTGCTGACGCTAGGAGAATCGTCACCACTTATGGAGGCAAAGCGGATGAAAATCGAAGACAGTAGCACAAGTTCAAATAGAGGAATCTGTTCACCATGTAAATGCTCTAGCCAGCCTATTCACGATACTTCAATTAAGAAATAACTTAAAATGGACGGAGGGAATTTGAATCAAACGTTAGAGATCAGACAAATATTCCGCAACGTGGATAATCATTGGTTATTCTTTAAAGTAGGATCTTCGGTGCTGCCTTCCAAAACTTTCATCCGTTTTCATAGCAAATACATGTGAATGGTCCAGTGCCCTTTTTGGACTTGAAGAAAGCTGAACCAAATCGAGTTCACCTGCCCTTGCAATTATAATATTTTGTCGTTAGTAGTTTGGAGAACAGGCTCAGACAACATGATCGAGGTTTCAAATAGAGGCTGTTGCAGGTTTCTAACAAAAAATGAGGCTCCAGCTAGGGAATAAAAAGCTAGATCTAAAGAAACCTCCAGAAAGAGGCACATTCAGGATTCAATTTGGCACGAGTCCAGAATTGAGAATGTGAAAAATACCACCAACGTAATTACCAGAAATCTTGTCGTAATCAAAGAAGACCTGATCATAAGGAAGTCTTAAGCAGCCTGGCAAGTATAAGACGAGTGGAGGCCTAATATAAGCTTCAGCTACCTGTTCCTTGTTTATGATATCTACACATCAAAAGATCTTTTCCTATCACAATTCTAAATCTAGTAGTCTTGAGCAATGAGTCCCAAAGAAACAGAAAGTAGTAATAGGATGAACTGATAACAGACAAACGGCACTCAATTCAAGAATCATAAATTTTCAGAATTAGCCTGTGGCATAAATAACTCTTCTTCAAAATTTATTTTACTCCTTTTTATTGTGTATATTAAAACATAATTTTTAGTAACTATTTGCTCCCGTGTCGCGTTGTTGAACATCGTGTCAGCCTGGGAGGTCTAGGTGTATCAATTTCAGGTTGTTTCTGTGTATCAACAGGGCTAACGCGTATATTACTATGTCCGCTTCCATGTCGCCCTGGCCATCGCGGCAGCTTGAATGACTTAGGTGTCTCGATTTCACGTTTCTGTCCTGTATTAACAGGGTTAACGCGTACATTACTTGTTTCACTTTCATCTCCTTCGGGCACGCTTGCAAGCTTGCCTATCCTAGGTGTGCGAAACCCGAGTTTATTTCCTGCATTGATAGGTTTAGAGCTTATGTCATTAGATCCGCTCTCATGTCGCTCAGGCCAACGTCTCAACTTGGATAACCTAGGTGTGTCGACTTCAGCTTTGTTCTCTGTATTCCCTGGTTTGACACGTACTTTACTTGTATTAGCGAGGCGCCTTAAATCTTCATGATTCATCATTAAGGCCTGTTGACGTTCACTTTCTGCATTAATATAGTTTGATTGATGAGCCGTTATTCTTATCTGGCGACGAACACTGGTAGGTTGCAGTTGTCCGTTATTCGATAGTATATGTGCACTTGCGTCATGAAAATACTCTGCAAGCATGTCATACCATTGTTCTTCTGTAATTGGCTCAACAATGTTGAAAGGCTCACGTACAATAACAATGTGGCCATGTTGCTCGAATGGGAGAATTTGACCTTTATATTCTGATCCAATAAAAGCACCTTGGAAACTTTTTGGGTAACCACGAGGCATGACGAGGTCTGGTATATCTTCTAGAGCAATATGTTTAGGAAATTCAAAGTTCCTGGACTGTGAACTCGATTCTGCAAATAGACAATACTGATTAGTAAAGTTCAATGGAATATTAACCTTTTATATTTATTTCATAACGCGATGAATAACTGCACAAAATAATATAAAATTATCTAAAACTAGAGTGAATTCCTTCAGGGAAATGAAAACTTAATAACGAATCAAATATAGGGCTTACTGCGAGCAGCCGTAGTAGTCAGTGATGGCTTAATGAGCTGCATACTGCTACTCTTAGATACTTGGGTTGATTCAAATTAGATTTTGATGTCGTCGAATTATAATTTAAATTCGATGTACACTTGTAGGGGATAAATAACATTCAAACACACTTGAGTTCAGGATGTGGTTCCACGAAAAACACACTTGCCAGATAACGGAGCTACTGCCAATTGTTTTATTAACTCTTACCTATCCCTTGTCTCTCTTATCTGGATTTCATGTTCAACGTGAGACAATGCGGGGCTGGATAACCACCCACAAAATCAGGCAGGTTAGGCGCCGTCCCAGAGGAAGGCAGAGTCACCATCGATATACTGAGGAATTCCGGACAATTGTGAGGATAGGATTCCCGCCTGTTCAAGGATATCCGGAATGGTTTATCCAATCAAGAATTCGCTTCAATTGTATTGGACATATTGTATTCCGCGGCATTCAAACAGTATTTGGAGGGGGCAATAGTAATGGCTTCTGTCGGCACGCATGCGCAGTTTCGGCTATCCGTCGCGTTACCTCGCGTATCATAGTACGGGGTCGGTGCTTCCCGTTAAAGAAACATTGTTCGACCTTCGAGACCGCATGGTTGATCTTCAATTGTCTCTAAAAATCTATTCGACTGGAGGAATAATCGGGAATATGTCCGGACGAGGTTCGATCCAAAGGGATAGGAACCTTACAGGCACGTGCTCTTGTTTCTCTTCAGTTTGATCTTGAATTGTATCTTTTGTTGAACTGGCTTAAGTTGTAGGCAAGCGTGGGAGGCATCGGTAATTGCCTCGCCCTGTTCATTGTAAACTGTCGCATCAAATTCAGAGTTTCGTGACTCTTTACCCGGACTGGAGTCAATCTTAAAAACTATATTTCATTCCAAAAATCCGATTATTCGTGGGTACGCTACTAGCATTACGTCGTAAAGATGGCGGCATGCTCGCCGTCCGGCACAAGCCTGTAGGCAGATGGTGAGTGCCGCATTATAAAGCATAAACTTGTTGATCACATGTGGCGATAAGATCTCGTTCAGGATAATAATCCTTGTACTCGCGCGGTATTCCCAGATGTTTCGCGTCAATATTCAATTATGGAGTAGGTGGTACGCCACTCATCTTCGCTTGCGAAATCGGACGTGCAGTTCATTTCACTCTATTTATCACTAATATTTAATATTTTTTTCGATTGATCGCCATGTTGATGTGAATTTATATTATTGTGTTTTCGTGAAATTGAAGGTCGTTGTCATTGACCTTGACCCTCATTTTGCTCCTTACCTTGCTACTCTACTAAGCAAGCTGGCCGGCATGAAAATGGCTCGGCCATAATAATAGTATCCAGTGTATATATTGTATTAGGTGAAAACGTAACTCTCCATTCATTGCATGTAGGTACTGAGAACATCATACGTTTCAAGGAGCTGTGCAATAACCTCATCATATCCGAGAGGAAACGCCAATCAATCACTGCTGAAGAGGTAAAGAAAGCAATAAGGGGCACGAAGGAATTCTCCGCTGCTGGTCCAGATTGCATGAGGAACTTTTGGTGGAAGAAGTTCTCTTCTACGCACCAATATCTGGCTCACATCTTCACCTCATATTCGAAGTCGGAGATCCCTTTTCCGCAAGGGCTGGTGTAAGGATGAATTGTACTCCTACCGAAGAAGGGCAACTTGTCCAACCCAAGGAACTACAGACCAATAACTTGTCTGAACACGGTGTATAAAATCTTTACATCTATCCTGAATGATAGGTTTGTTCGGATGATTGGGCCTGTATGGAGTTAGATTCACTAAGAATAAGTATCGAAAATAGGTGCAGCAGGATGTCGAGAAAACCTGCTGATCGAAAGGAGTGTCTGTAAAGATGCTGCGAACAACAAACGCAATCTGTCGATGGCCTGGATTGGTTATCAGAAACGTTTTGATTCAACTTCTTATAGACTCATCATCTGTCTGTTGAAAAGCTTTAAGGTTAATCCAGATATAGTGGGATGCATTGAGAGATTAATGCCTCTTTGGAAGACCAGATTTACTATCACTTCTGAAAAACATCGTGTGACTAACAAAAGTGTCACTTTCCAGAGAGGTGTCTTTTAGAGTGACGCAATGAGCCCTCTCCTCTTCTGCATCACACAATTGCCTCTGTCCCTCACACTTCGTGATTATCGTGGATACCCCTGCGGCGGAACTAATGTTCGTGAGCATAATGTCAGTCATATATCTTATACGGATGACTTAGAGATCTATGCTTCTGGAAAAGAGCATCTTGAAGATGCTCTTAGTATCGTCGGGAGGTACACACGGGAAAAGCAGATAAAAACACCTGCTCCAAAGGATTTGGTCGTCAAACCTGTCGTCGTTGAACAAGATATCTGCGACAAACCTGCTTGCCGTCCCAGTTCTACTCTATTCGTTTGGGGTGGTTCCATGGACGAAGAACGAGCTCAAGGCATTACTTCGCGCAAGATGATGCACATGAAGGAAAGCTTGCATATCAACCCGTCCGTTTCGCGCTTTTACATCACACGCCGTAAAGGCGGACGCGGACTTCTCAATATTGAATGCCTCCACAACCGAATCATCCTCATATGTCATCGCGAACGGTAGAGATCCTCTCCTGGCAATGGTCAGGAATCACGAATTGAGTGGGGAAGGAGCTTTCCTTTACAAAGCCGCGGAGAAAGCAGCTGAAACCCCCGGCCTGGAACTCAACATCAGGAGTGAGGACAGTGCACTTTTCCATCAAGATGCCTTACTCCTCAAAGCACAGGTGAAGAAAGCGTAGGTGAAAAACTTCCTCAAACAACATGAAGACAAGATGATGCACGGAAACTTTTACAAAATTGTAAAAGATCAATCCTTGTCTTATGAGTCAACGCTTGCTTTTCTGAAATTACCTGGACTCAATTCAGGAACAGAAAGTTTTATTTCGCGTGTCACGACGGTGTGATTCCTACCTTAGAATACTTCAGAAGCATATTACGTCAAGAGGTTTCCAGCAATAGTTGCAGAGCGTGTCTCAAACTCCCTGAGAATCTATGGCATATACCTTCCGATTGCCCTATTCACGCAGGAACGATGTATTTGTACAGATACAGCGCCGCCTCAAGAGTGCTTTACCACCATCTTTGTGGCTCTCATGGCGTTGGCCGCGACCCTGTTCCGCTGAACGCTCGAAGGGGGATAGAGTCTATTGTTGAAAACGAGGAGTGCCGAGTCGACTGGAACTACAATTTCTCGACACTAGCCCCTATCCAACACACAAGATTCGACATCGTGCTCCTTGACAAACGTGACCAAACCATATTCGTGATCGAATTCTCGGGCCCGGCCGACTTCAACATCAAAGCCAAGGAAACCAAGAAAAAGGAGAGGTACAAGGATCTCAGAGGATACCTACAGCGACATCATCAAGGATATTTGGTTAAAGTAATTTTTCTCATTATCGGTGCCTTCGGAGGTGCGACACCTTCATTGTTTAGTAACCTGGAAGCCATACCCGTGTGCCAAAAATATGCCGTGGCACTTTCAGGATGGATGCGAAGAGCAGTCATACTTGGGTCGCTCCATGTTCTTAAGACACACGAGGGTTTCACCAGGCCTTTATTGTGATTTTGTCGTACATATGGTCACTTATCTCACGGTCGTGAGACGTGGCCATAGGTGTATTTTACCTTGGTTCAACTGGGAGCTTGTGTTATTTTTCCTGAATGACGGTTGCTCCCAGGTGGAATCTGCGGTGGCTGTTTAACCAATATTT
>WSXT02059780.1:7254-24931 GCA_011762715.2 Neuroterus valhalla
AAGGAAAAAAAGATATGGTTGAATCAGGAATAAGCAGCTCAGTATGTGTAGAGAGGTGAGCTAAAGGTGCATTGATGGTGGTAATAGTTAGTTCAGAAAATAAAGAAGGAGTTCTTCAACCTTTCGACTAGGAGAAGTAGTAAGTGATTTGGAGGAGTGAACAGGGTAAGCAAGAGGACGTTGATTTTAGAGAGACAGAAAGGTCATGTGTAGGAGAGAAGATAAAGTAAGATATTGTTGTGCTGGAGATTGGGTCTCGTTATCTGTGGAGGAACGGAAGAGAGTAGCTAGCTGGTGCAACTGTGCGTAGGCAGAGTAAAACGAAGTGAATTTTTGTGTATGGATGAGTAAAGAGGAGGAAAGTGGAAGGTGCTTCGATGGTTATGCGGAGTATTCGGAAGGAAACAGAATTAGTGAATTAGAGTTTTGATTGTCAGAAGAAGTAAGGGGTGCAAGGGATTTGATAAGAAGGGTTAGAGAGAGTTAGATAAGAAGAAAGAGATGCGCAATAATGTAGAGGAGAGGGAAGGGAAGTGAGATATTGTTTTAGTAGGGAAAGAATGTTCAGAATGTTGAGATTATCAGAGCGAGATAGTGAGGAGACATAAATTTAGGTAAAGGGAGTAACTCAAGTCCAATCGTTAAGTGTAAATGAGTAGGAAGATGAATTTGAGGTGCGTTATAAGTAATGCGGGGTAGTTTACAGAAAAAAAGAAAAAGTATTTACGGGTTTGGATTGGATGGAAAATTAGGAAATGAAGGAGAGTGAATAGGGTGGGTAAGAGGACGTTTGGTTGGAAGAGGAAATAGAGGTTGTAGAGAAGTGAGTACACTAGGTGAGGATAAAAGAAGGAGGGACAAGTGATGGTGTGTTATGGAGCAAATAGCAGAAGTAAAGTTGCGTTAAAGGTGATGGTAATCAGGAGCGAGGGAGAGGAGTGACTGGGCGCTTCGATTAAAAGGAATGATAAGTGGTGTAGAGGTAAAGCTAGAAAAAGTGAGGGATTAGTTATGTTTGAAAATTAAGTTGGGCTTCAAAAGAGGGGCAGTTGACAGAGGGAAGAGGAAGTGATCAAGCGTTGAGGTTGAGGGAAGGAGAAGGGGGTAAAAAAGTGAATAGTGTGTGTGGAACGGCCGTGGGCTAGAAAGGGAAATGTAGGTACGTAGAGAAAAGGAAAGGGCAGTGAGATTTGGATTGAGAAAGAGAGCTCAGTATGTGTGGAGGAGCAAATTTAAATGAGTGGAAAGGTAAATCAATGATGATTTGAAAGTGTTGCGGGATAGTGGAGAAAGAATATGATGAGCTATCCAGCGTCTGGATTAGAAGGACGAGTAAGTGGTAGCAAGAAGTTGCAAGGATCGATGGAAGGCCGTTAGTCTAGAAGAAAATGTGTTGACATGTGAAGGATAAAAAAAGGAGAGTGGAATATTTTTCTGGTAGGAATCAAAGGCTTGGCCTATGTGGAGGAGTTGATCAAGTTTACCGGAGAGCGTAATTGCAGATAGGAAGTGTACAGCGAGCCAAATATTCGTGTGTAAATGAGTAGAGAGTTTGAATACAGGTTGATGATGATTCGAGGTAGTTGTGAAGGCGAACAAAAAAAGTGATTTTGCGTTTCGATTAGAAAGGAGAGTAAGTAGTATGAAGTAGTGAAGGGAAGAGGTAAGAGGGTGTTGGTTCAAGAGGAAATGTGCAGTCAGTTAAAAGATTTGAAAGAAAGGTGGGATACAGTTTTGGTGAGGATGGGAAGCTTATTTTGTATAGGATGAAAAGAAGGTACTGAGAGGTCGATACAGTGAGTATGCAGTGTAAAGGAAGGTTGAAAGTTATATGCTATTGAGTGGAAAGATCAATCAAAGGTGCGTTGATGGTGATGTGAGGCAGTTGGGAAAGAGGAAAATTAGTAAACTAACGGTTGGATTCATAGAAGAAGTAAGGGATGTGAGGAAGTAGATATGGTAGCTAAGAAGGCGTTGAGTTGGAAGGAGCCTAGGCATGTAAAGGATAGAGAAGGGACGTGAGATATAATTGTAGTAGGGGTAAAAGTGCAGGACGTGTGAAGGAATATAGCAAGGAAGTAAATGGACGTGAATATAAGGAGTGAGAGTTAAAAAAGGCAATTGTTGTATGTTAATGGGTAGAGAGGAAAATTGAAGGGTAGGTGATGTAGGGTAGTTGTCAGAAGGAAGAGAGAGTAATTAAGAGTTTGAATTAGATGAAAATTAGAGAGATCTAGAAGAGTAGATAGGAAAGATAAAAAGGTGTTGGAATATGAGAGAAATAGAAAGTATGTATGATGTGGAAAAGTGGAGCAAAACAATGAGGGAACTCAAATGGTAAAAGGGGAGTAGAGGGAGACAAATGGTTGTGTGTGGATAAGTGGAGAGGCACAGTAATGGTAAGTCGGTGAGGTGCAGGAAATTCGAGAGAGGGTAAAAAAACCTATTATGTGTTTTCTTTTTTTGACAGGGCGTGAGATGTTCAGAAGAGTGGATAGGAATGGTAAGGGTTTATGAGAATGGTTCTAGGGGTTGACAGAAGTGGAAGTAGAGAATGTAATGGAGGAAATGTAAAGTGATGAGACGTTTGTATAAAGAGGAGGAGTGAGAGATTTGGGAAAGTAGGAAGCGTTGGTGAGGTGTGTGTGGAAGAAAGGAGGAGGTTGAGTATGTGAGGAAGAGCACAGGAAAAGTGAAGATGATTTCAATAGAGAGCAGAATCGTATAAAAAGTATGGAAAAGAATAGGAACAGATAAGATAGAGAAGGAAGTGACTCAAATAACTCGATTCCCAACCTAATTCTTGATTTCTTGGAAAAGTAGACACATATCCCATATTTTCTCTCACCCTTCGTAGCTCAAAAGTAAGATCAATAGTAATAAATGGTTCTAGGAGCCGAAATAAAAAACAATATTATGCGGTTATACGTATCTGATTTGAAATTTTTAGAGCTTCCAAACGTGACCCACATATGGAAGTAGGCTTTAATGGAGATAGAATGCGTATGAGGATATTTTTTTCTTCTTACAGCTTTATGAAATTTCGGGAATGAAGTTATGATACGAGGATCGTGTGAAGAATTTTGATGACTTTATTCATTCTCCATAACTTCAAATCAATCTCTGTGCTTGAAAATTTAACTGTTCTGTTAAAGATTTATTTGTTTAATCCTTGGGAACCAATCTACCTAACATCGGACTTAACAACTATTGTTGACGATTTCATTTTAGTTAAAAATACGTCTCTCTTTTTTATTTATCATTTCGTTGAGAAATATCTTGTTCCTTCTAATTTTCTATAAGGAGCTTAAAAACCAGGAAAATTCAGATTTATAACAAACACACCCTCATGAGTTCACGCAAGGCCTATACGGTATTACAATTTAAACCTGATAAGCTTATCACAAACGTCATTCGCAAGTTATGTCAATAAATTATAACATAACCTGGCATATCGGGAATTTCATTCTGCGTGAATATGATTAAAAAAATGTCCATAGAGCACAACAATGTATGTAATTTTTTGGATTCTTTTGTTTCTTTGCGTATAGAAATTTTGTCGTTGCTCCAATCATTGTGCTTGTTTGGTTAATAATTACTTTGTTCTGATGAGAAGTTTAGAAAAATTAGAGAACAACACGAAAACTAGCAGCCAATTTTAACAAATAATTGTATTTTTCAGAAGAATAGAATCAAACTAATAGAATGATTTTCTATAAGATTCTTATATCTCTATTCAATTTCTGACGAATTGTTGAGTTTCGAACAATAAAGGATCACTTGCACAAAAAATTGCTGGATTTAGGAGCACAATTATGAGTTCTCGATAGAGGAAAATTATTCCGATCAGTAATGGATACATTTTTAGTTGGAAAACAGGATAGGATAGGATAAAATAGGGTAGGGCAGAGGAGAATAGGATTGGATAGGATATGATATGATAGGATAGGATAGGATAAGAAAGGATAGGATAGGATAGGATATGATAGGATAGGATAGGATAGGATAGGATAGGAGGGCAGCAGATAGAAGAAGAGAATAACAGGTGATAGAAAAAAGTTGATGAGAAGAAAAGAAAACGGGGGAGGAGAAGAGAAGAAGAGGAGCAGAGGAGAAACAGGGATAAAGTGAGAGGAGAGAAGCGTAGAGGGTAGAAGTAGAGAAGAGAACAGGATAGGATGGGATTAGAGAGGTGACCAAAGAGCCAAGCCATGGCTCATGATTTATTATAAGTTTGTTCCAAACCTGATTAAATTTGTGAACTAGGCGTTCAAAGCCAATATCGTCAAAGAACCCACAACTAATTAGTCTAGAACGCTAAGTATGTTTCTGGTTTGTATTTGCTCTTCTCGACTATAGTGAGTCCCTCCATGCATATCATCAGGAATGCGACCAAAATCGCATTTCACAAGATCATTAATTGGAATTAAATTAATTGGCGATGGATATCAACAAGAACTTAGAGTATCTCTGTGCTGGTGGAAAATTGTGGAATAATTCATTAGTCTGAGTTCCATTCAGAGGATCTGCTCAAATAAATTCATAATGAGTACTTAAGAATAAATTGTCTCATAATTGCTGCTGTCCATTTTTCAAATAATGATTCCATTATTCATATACTCTCCATTTTTATTCCTCATCCTTCTCCTAATCCATTTTCTTTTTTCACTTCTGCTCCATCTCTTTTCTCCCTAACCTCTTTCCAAATATTTTGGCACTCTTACTCTTTTCATCACCCTATACTATTTCTTGTTCATCCAGTTTTTTCCCCTATCTTCACATGACCTGCCTCGTCTTATTCACTTCATTTATTTTGTAAAGTCTGCCCTCTTTTTGACCCTTATTTTTTACTAACTCTCTTTTTAAAACTCCTCCGTATTTCCTTTTGCTATATATCTTCATCTATTTGTTCCTCTTCTGATGAGTCAAACACCGTATTCCTGGAACCTCCAAATTTTTTCCCTCTGTTTTGTCCTCTTCTCCTGTCTTTCCCCTTCCTCTCCTTCTACTTCCTCACTTTCTCCTCCCCCCTCTTGAAAAATGAATGGAAAATTATTCTATTTTACTACCCCATCTACAATCTTTCTGACTCTGTGCCTTATTGAGTGTATAATTTCATTTTGAGATCCTAATTATAAGTATTGTTAAGAAGGAAATCTACCAGTTTTTTGGGAATAACAAAAATGTTTCATTTCTTGTTGCAGGTAAGTGGATGTTGTGCAATCATCGAAAGACTTCGTGAGTATGGGGAAGATTTTGGAATATATTATCCATAATCCTTTCAGGTTAAATGAGTTTTGTCTCATTTGGTCGAATTTCCTTTTTTTCCTCTAGTGGAACCACTTTTCCTCCTCTTTATATTTAAGGCTAACCTTTTTATTTCATTTACCTTATTAGCCTTCTTCCCCTCATTTTCAACTCCATTCGTTATTTTATTTTTAACTTCATCCAAACATTCCTCATAAACCCTTTTTTTCTCTCTTCCCCTATTCATCACTATCTATACTTCATCCTTCGTGCTTAACTTCGCCGTCTCCTTCTGGACCCCTTATCACCTTAACCTCCTCTTATCATATGATTTATTGTACTTTTTTTTCTTCCTTCTGCAGTCCTCTGCAAAACCATTCTCATTTTTTTATTCTCTTGGCTCCTCACTTCCTTCTACGGTTCCCTTATATTACTCTTTCCAGCTACCTGTTTCACTTGCTTTGCTAACTCGTTTCATATCTGTATTCTTCAATATTCTTTCGACTTCCCTTTTTACCATCTCCTCCATTCTGTGTTCCTTTCTGTTTTTACTGTACTCATATTTTCTTTCGATCCGTCTAAAACCTTTGTTGACCAATCACATTTTGGTCGTGATATACTATTACGAGAGAGAATAGGAATGGGATAAGGACTGTGTAAAGGAACAATGGTAGAGCACAGTATACAGGGAGAACAGGGAAAGTAAAATTTCTTGAATTTGATTATTGAATAACAATTATAAGCCACAGCAAGGACAAAAGGAGTTAAGATCACAGCGTATTCGTACAACAGAAGATAAGAAAAACCAGAAGGAGGCAAAGGAAGAGTAAAAGAAAACGTGGGAGAGAGAAAAATTGAGCATGGAGAGCATGGGATAGAGTGAGAACCTCATTGAAAGGGAGAGAACTCAGAAATCTATATGAATTTACAAGGTAAGTTCTTGAGGATTAACGAAACTAGTGAAGGAAAAGATGGAAACAGAGCTTAGGTTAGAGATCTGATAAAGGATAAAATTTTTTAAGGAATACGCGAAATCATAATGATGACGAGAATGAAAAAAAAGAGGCAGGAGAGGGTTAGAGAGAAGATAAGGCAGGAATTTCGATCTCGTGAATAAGTGATGAAAAAGGGGGGAAGTCATAGAAAATATAGTGATATGAGGCCTAAGATAAAAGGTATAGGAACTGCTGGAAGAAGAAGAAAGAATTTTGATAAGGATACATGCCAAGGTTGAAAAAGGGGAACCAAGAAGGATCAGTAAGGATCAGGAAGAAAGAGGAAGAGTACAGAAAATAGTGCTGCTTAAATTGGGAGCATTCATGATGGAGTAAAAGGAAGAGCCAGCATAAGTTCAGGAACATATCATAGGAGGAAAGGCATAAGGGAAAAAGGAAATAAGGACATAGGTCAAGTATGAGCGAATAAGGAGGAAGGTGCATGATGATGTATGCTGTATGGTGCATGATCAGGTGTATGGTAGAAAAAGTACAAAGAGAGGAAAGAAAAACGCGAGAAGGAGAGGAGCAGGTGAAAATTCTGTGAATGTAAGAAAATCAAAGGATATAAAAAAATGGTGAGACAAGGGCGGAGAGGGTAAAGGAAAACATAAAAAGGAGGAGGAGGATGGCAGAATGTAGTAGAAGTGAACAAATCAAAGTATGTTGGAAATATCGTGGGATAATGACGAATAGACGGATAAAGGAGAGAAAAACACGACAAGGTAGGGAAGTAGGTGAGAATGTTGTGGAAGTGGAAAAATCAAAGGACATCAGAAATATGGTGAGAGAAGGAGAAAGAGAGGAAAGAAAAATGCTGGAAGGTAGATGAGTAGGAAAGAATATAGCGAAAGTAGAAAATCAAAGGATATTAAAAATATGGCGAGATAAGGACAAAGAGAGGAAAGAAAAACGGGAAAAGGTAGAGGAGGAGGTAAGAATGTTGCGGGAGTACAAAAATCAAAGGATATTGAAACATGGTGAAATAAGGACGAATAGCGGAAAGGAAAACGCCAAAAGGTAAAGGAGTAGGTAAGAATGTTGCGGGAGTAAAAATATTAAAGAATATTGAAAATATAGTGGGATTTGATCAAAGAGAGGGAAGAAAACGCGAGAATGCCAAGGAGTAGGTGGTAATGTTGCGGAAGTTGAAATTGAAGGATATTAAAAATATGGTGGGATGAGGACAAAAAAGGAGTGGAAAAACAGAGGAAGAAAAACGCGAGAAGGGAGGGAAATAGATGAGAATGTTGCGGAAGTGAAAAAATCAAAAGAAATTTGAAATATGGTGAGATAAGGACGAAGAGAGGAAAAAAATGTGGGAAGGTAGAGGAGTAAGTAAAAATGTTGCGAAAGTAAAATGCTTAGTATAAATTTGAAAATATGGCGGGATAAGGACACAGAGAGGAAAAAGCAAGAAGTTAGAGGAGTAGGTGAGATTGTTGCAAAAATATGAAAATCAAAGGATATTGGAAATATTATGGGATAAGGACAAAGAGAAGAAAGGAAAACCAGAGAGAGATATAGGAGTAGGTAAGAATGTTGCGGGAGTAAAAAAATAAAAGGATATTAAAAATAGGGTGAAATAAGAACGAATAGAGGAAAGGAAAACGCGAGAAGGTAAAAGAGTAGGTACGAATGTTGGTAGGGTAAAAAATCAAAGGATATTGAAAATATGGTGGGATAAGGTCAAAGAGAGAAGAGAAAAACGCGAGAATGCAGAGGAGTAGCTGGTTATGTTGCGGAAGTAAAAATCAAAGGATATTACAAGTATGGTGGAATGAGGACAAAAAAGGAGAGGAAAACCCGAGGAAGAAGAACGCAAGAAGAAAGTAAAATAGATGAGAATGTTGAGGAAAAGAAAAAATCAGAGGATATCAAAAATATGGTGAGGAAAGGACGAAGAGAGGAAAGAAAATGCGAGAAGACAGAGGAGTAGATGAGAATATTGCGGAAGTAAAATGCTGAGAAGAAAATTGAAAATATGGTGGGGCAAGGACGAAAGGAGGGAATGAAAACGCAAAAAGGTAGGGAAGTAGGTGAGAATATTGTGGAAGTAAAAAAATCAAAGGATATAAAAAGTTTGGTGAGATAAGGACAAATAGAGGGAAGGAGAACGCGAGAAGGTGGAGGAGAAGGTAATAATGTTGCTGGAGTAAAAAAATCAAAGGATATTGACAAAAGAATCGGATAAGAACAAATAGAGAAAAAGAAAACGTGAGCAGGTAGATAAATAGGTGAAATTGTTGCGGAGGTAGAAAAATCAAAGAATATTGAAAATATGGTGGGATAAGGTCAAAAAGAGGAAAGGAAAACGCGAGAATGCAAAAGAGTGTGGTAATGTTGTGGGAGTAAAATTCAAAGGATATTAAAAATATGGTGAGATAAGGACGAAGAGAGGAAAGAAAATGCAAGAAGGTAGAGAAGTAGTTGAGAATGTTGCGGAAGTAAAAAAATCAAAGGATATAAAAAGTATGGTAAGATAAGGACAAGTAGAGGGAAGGAAAACGCGAGAAGGTAGAGGAGAAGGTTATAATGTTTCTGGAGTAAAGAAATCGAAGGATATTGAAAAAAGAGTGGGATAAGAACGAATAGAGAAAAAGAAAACGCGAGAAGGTAGATGAATAGGTTAAATTGTTGTGAAAGTAAAATAATCAAAGAATATTGAAAATATGGTGGGATAAGTTCAAAGAGTAAAGAAAAAAATGCGAGAATGCAATGGAGTGTAGTAATGTTGTAGAAGTAAAAATCAAAGAATATTGAAAATATTGCGAGATAAGGACGGAGAAGGGAAAGAAAATGCGAGAAGGTAGAGAAGCAACTGAGAATGTTGCGGAAGTAAAATGCTTAGAAGACAATTAAAAATATTGTTGGATGAGGACAAAGACAGGGAAGAAAAATGAGGGGAAGTAGATGAGTAGGAGAGAATGTTGCAGGAGTGAAGAAATAGAAGGATATTAAACATATCATGGTATAAGGACAAAGAGAGAAAAGGAAAACGCGATGAGGTAGAGGAGTACGTGAGTATGTTCCTGAAATAGAAAAATCAGAGGATTTTGGAAATATTGTAGGATAAGGACGAAGATAGGGAAAGAAAACGCCAGAAGGTAGAGGAGTAGGTGTGATTGTTGCCAAAATATACAAATCAAAGGATATGGGAAATATGGTAGGATAAAGACAAAGAAAGAAAAGTGAAACGCGAAAAGGTAGAGGTATAGGTGAGAATGTTCCGGAAGTGAAAAAATCTAAAGGTAATAAAAAGAGAAATATACAACAAATAGAGAATTGTGGTAAAAATGATAATATGATTGAATAAGACGGAATGGGAAAGAGTAAGGAGAAGGAAAGCAAATATTATTCTAACAATTTCTGAGGAAGATAATATATTATCACAACCGAGCTTGAATTGCATCATTATTGTTGAATTGTTCCACAGTCACTCTCTACTTAACCAGTGCTCTAATTTCTTCCATATGCGTACTTGTTGCGATTGAAAGCTCACCCTGAAGTTTTTACCGTGGATTCAAATCTGCCGGGAGTAAAGCCCTGTAATGGGAGTACAACGGTTTTCTCTTTGAGCCGATGTTTAATCCACTTCTCAATTAATGCAAAGAGAAAATCCCATACATAACAATCCCGATCAAAGTTAGAATCCTAACGAACCGTCAATTTTTAAACAGAACTCATTCAATTTTCCTGTGTGAGAAGAACGAAGGGTCCCAGGTTAGAGGAGGGGGGAGGGGGGATAGGGGATGATAAATATGATAAAAAAGATAGATGCGAAGGTTGAGATTATGGAAGTTCAGAGAATAGAAAAATAGAGGGGAGGAAGAACGAAAATGGGATTAGTGAAACTGAAGGAATGGAGACGTAAGGTAGAAGTGATGAGAAAGGAAAAGAGAATTAAATAGAAACCAGGAGAGTCAGAAGGAGAAGAGGGGGAAGTGAGAAATAGAAAAATGCCAAACGAAAAGGGACAGTGAAGAAGAGGTAGATGAGGAATATGCCAACGGAATGTAGCAGGATCAGAGAAATGATAAAAGAGTCGTGAGGAATTAGTTAGAGTGGAAGGTAGTAGTATTGATGGAAACGTGGCTAGATGTCTAAGGATCTGAAAGAGTAAGGGGAATGTTGCCTAAGGTTATAGTTGGCAGATAAAAAATGCAAAGAGGAGGAATCGGAAAGGCGAAATGATGGTACGAATAGTGATTGGAAAATAGAAGGAATATATAACAGACAATGATAGAGAAGTGAAGGAGGAAGGAGTGGAAGGATTATTAGTAGAAGAGATAAATATGGAAGAGTGGCAGTATATGTGAACAGAGATCTGCAGGAGAAATCTGGGGGCATACATGAACTTATGGAGATTTTTTATCTTCCAATGAAACATAGGAAGGAATAGGGAAGGTGCATTCGCACATTTACCAGCTGAATCAGGAACGATCAATGATTATGTGATAGTGGACAACGAGGTAGCAGAAAAGGTCAAGAAACTAGAGGTGGAACAATATAAAGATTTTGATTGCTCTCAAATGAAACAGACGCTAAAGGATTGAAAGAGTAATAAATATGAGGGTTACAAAGAGTGGAGGTAAAAATAAGAAGTAAATGGGACTAGTCAATATAAGGAAAGAGGTATTTTAGAAAAATCTAAATAATGTAGATATGGAAGGAGGAAGTGTAGCTGAAGAGTTCAAAATATTGATTGTAGCAGTATCAAAGGGAACAAGCGAAAGGTGAGCGGGTGAGAAAAGAGTTGGAAATGGATGGGATATGGAGTGCGAAGATATGAAGAGGGAAGTGAGAGAGGACTAAAAAGATGGAGAAAAAGGAAAAAAATAGGAATTTACCAAGATGTGTGATTAGAAAAAAGTGAGGGAAAATGAAACGCTTAAAGAAGGGGCAAGTAGGTAAGAATAGGAAAAGAAGTTAAGAAAGTGGTATATAGTCACGAAAAGATGGAAAAGGGTATCTTATGTATTTCCTTTAAGTGAGAGTATGGACAGGACGTGGATGGACAGAGTTATGGAAAAAGAGTAGTATAACCGATATAGGAAGAAGACAAAGAAGCAGAGTTCAAAGAATATAGGTAAGTGACAATCCTGCCAACCTTGAATAACTTATATATAAAGGTATAATCGGAGAGATTAGGGAAGGAAAAAATTGAATTGGAATGCAGAAAAGATGGATTTTATGAAGTTTGGAGAGGGAGGGACGTAGAAAGAAATATGGCCTGCGAGATGGAGGGGGGTGAAGATAAAAGAAGTGAAAGAGTTTAAATATTTGGGGTGCGCCTTACAAGCAAATGGAGATCATAAGCCACATATAAGAGGAAGTATGAACAATGTGACAGAGGTCATAAAGCAAGTATTCCCTATCTGTATTTACTATTTTGCATACTCTCTCCTCTGTTCAAGCCCACCATGCCTCCTTTTTCTGCTTTTTATCATCCCTTTCTTCTTTCTATCACATTTCTCCTTCTGTCTCATCTCTTCTCCTCATTAAATTTTCTTAACGCTTCCTTGCCATTCTGCCCTCTCGTCCTTCTCCCCTATACAAACATACTGTGCATGCTTCATATTTCTTTTACCAATTCGCACACTCTGTACTTTTTCTTTTCATCCTTTCCCCAACACATCCAGATGGGGAAAAGCTGAACTCAGAAGGGGGATGGAGAAGTGAGAGGAAATTGGAAAAATTTAGAGGAAAAGGACGCAAAACCGAGAAAGAATACTAGATAACCAGGGGGAACCCAGAAAGATGGTAGAAGAGTTAGGCATAAGCTAGAAAGTACGTTGGAGAAAATGCGAAGCACAATTCTGTAAGTTTATAGGAGGGGTATAGGGTAAGTGGAAAAAGTAAAAGAATAGGAAAATATAAGGGAAGAAGGGACAAGTAAAGGTAAATATCGGACAAGGAAAAAGGAAAGCTAGAAAGTACATGACTTCTTTATGGAAGAATACAGATAGAAGGCATGTGTTGCGTTTCGGACAAAGAGAGGGAATACTAACTAGAATTTAAGAGGTCGGGGGAAGGGATGAAGAAAGGACAAAAGAAAGGAAAGCAAGGAAAAAGAGTGAAGAAAAGGGTAGAAAGCATGAAAGAAGGATAGAATGGAGGATATGTTATTGGAATGTAGCTAAATTAGAAAGGAAGGATAAGCAGTTTATGGAGAATTTAGGTCAATAGGAAGTCAAAGTGACGACGGAGACATGGATAGATGAGAGGAGGTAGGGATGAGTAAAGGAGAGGCTAAGAGAGTTTGATGTAGAAGAAGTAAAGAATCAATTCGAGAAGGGTCGATCAGGTTGGAGGATGTTAATAGGTTTAAGGAAGAAGTAAAAAGCGATGGAAAAAGATGAAAATAATTCAAAGGAACAGAATGGAGGATAAATGAAAGAAGAGATAAGGATAGGAGAAGGAACATGGAAGATAATAGGGGTACATGTAAATGAGTACATGGAGAGAAAGACTGAGACGTTATGTGAGTTGAACGAAGGGAGAGCAAAAGGTGTGAATTTATTCCTAGGAGCACATTTCAATGCATGAACAGGAGCAGGAGGAGGAGGAGGAGGAGGAAAAGAATGGGGAGATGGGAATAATGAGAGATGAAGGAACTCTAAATACAAAGAAGGAAATAGATAGGAGAGAGAATTACTCAGTAGATTGTAAAATATAGAATGATGCGTAGACTCAGACCATCTTTCACACATAGTAATAGTAGAGAAAGAAAAGTGACGAAAGTGAAACAGCAATGAAAAATGAGAGAGGAAAAAAAGAAGGAGAAGGTGATTGGTCAGCAGAGCGAATAGAGGAATCAAGGGATTAGATAAGGATGGTAGTAATCAGGGAAGGGAATAGAAATGAAGAAATACAATACAACAGAAAAAGGCGAAAAGAATTTTAAGGCATACTAGTTGGGGTGAAATGAGAGAAAGGAGGAAGATGACATTTCGGTATGGAGAATGTAAGAGAAAGAAGAAAGTAAAAAATAAGTTGGAAAATAGGGGATAAGGAAAAAGCATGAGGAGAATTGGAAGTTCAAGGAGGATGCAGAATGGTCTAGCAAAGAGGAAGATGTATGGAAAATAGTGAATAGAGAAAGAAAAAAGAGGAGAAGAATAATTCAAGGGATTGCAATCTAAGATAGGGAAGACTCTTACTTGGAATTTTTGGAAGGGCAGAAAAGAAGATAAAGAGTACTGATACAAATATAACTGAAGGGTGGGGGGGGGGAGGGTAATTGTAATTCTGAGTGAAAATTCTCAATGTTGATATGAAATTTTGATCATTTCCCAATCAGAAAAAAAGATATGTCACATTTCCCTTTATCTCGAAAAAAATACGGAATTCTGGTCCCCAATATAGGAAATAACGCAATGAAGTCTCTGTGTGTACAAAATCGGACTAAATTTCAGCAATTCCAGCAGGTTTTCAATTCAGGACGGAGTAAGTTATTCTCGTTCAAGTGACCACGGATATTCGTTCACTTTTGGTCGAATTTTCTCCAAACGTACTGCTAAATCCCAAATTTATTATAATTTATTTCGAAAGAGTACAAATATAAAACTGGGATTGTAATTTTATTCCGAACGATGATGAAGGTATAATTTCAACTCGAATAATTCTTCATTCGAGAACATTTTTCCTGTACAACTTCCACCAAAATGTGAATCTTAAATTGCAATCAATTAAATAATAAATAAGAAAAAAAAATCTGAATAATAGAAAAATAGGATTTCTTTTGTTTCGAATTGGAATAGATTTTTTATCAGATAAAAAGGATTCTCGTAATTGTTATCTACAATTTATGGAATCACACAAAATAATAGTCTTTGAGTTTTGAATTAAAGTCGACTTTCGAGTCCAAAAAGATGGATTTTCATTCAAACGATTCAATCCTTCGAAAAAAATATTTAATGAAGGGTTGGAATGGGTCTTCCATTTGTAGGCTGTGTCCATGTATGTTTTCTCCCTTCAAGTTCTCTTCCTAGCGTTTCCTGCGGTTTTCCCGTTCCAAAACATCATACTCATCATTCGAAAATTACTAATTCATTTCATAATAACAAAATGTATGCTATTATCGAATGGGGACTACGAGGGACAAGCGATCCGCGAAATACCGTTTGAGGTTGATGCAAATCTTGATCGCGGTGTCGTTGTGTCGCACTGTACTCGACTCTACCAAAATCTTGAGAGATACAATTTTTTGTCGCTTATCTCTTTCATTGCTCTACCCATCCTCTTTTTTTAAACATGAAGATGAGTGAATATTCAAAAATTAAAAATGTATTCCATGGTGTTAAAATGTATGCTGTTTTTGAAAGGGAATGTATGCGAACGTTCGCGAAATCCCGTTTAGGGTCGGTACGACTTGCTGTCGCGGCGTCACAGTGTCGTGCTGCCCTCCAAATCTACTGGAATTTGAAAAGCTTCGACAACTTATTATTGCTTATCTTTTTGGTTATGATACCTATCCTCTATTCCTTACAATAAGCATGAATGAATATTCAAAAAACATTAATTCATTTCATGTTGATGGAATTTATGCTGTTTTTGAATAGGAAGCGCGAAGGAACAGCGGTTCGCGAGATAGTGCTCGGAATTGGTGCGTCTCGCTTTTGCGGTCTTACAGTGTAGCGCTGTCCTCTCACTCTTCCAAAATATAAATAGCTCCACTTTTTTTTACTCTTTCTCTTACTCAATATCTCAACAAAAAAAATCTTGTAGAAATTGATTTTTCATTGAACATCGATCTTTTAACTTGAAGTGTAATTTTTTTTTTTTTTGTAATTGCAAGGATTGGGTAGGAAACTGTTCTTTCAATAAATGATGAAATTGTTTTGTTGAAAATTATCATCTCTCTTATAATTTCATCTTCTTCAGTTTAAACGTTGACTACTTTCCGAGAGATTCTCATACTTTTTAGGAAAATCCATTTTTTCCGAATGAAAATTTGACAGTTTGGTTAAAAAAGCAACTCTCTTCTGTTGAACTTTTCAATTGTTTTTGTTTGCAAATTCAATCCTTTGTTAGAGAATTCCAGAATTCGCTTGAAAATTCGTCTTTCGTGCTTGAAAGTCTGCATCCAGATGGGTGACCGTTAGAAATTCTCCCTCAGTTGTGTTCTTACTGGGATTAACTATTGTTCAGTTTGATGTGATCGAATTCCTCAATCAAAACCTGTCACTCAGTAACCGGCCATTCCTGAACGTTTTTTCTGCAGTCCTCCACTCCCCTGACCAAACATGCAGTATAACGTAAGTATTTCTCATTGAAACCTGGTTTCACATGTTAAGAGAGGGGAATGTGGATATATGAAAACCCGAGAAAGGCAACATGGAGTAAGAATCTATATATGCAGTTCTGGATGGATAAAACCCAATAGAGATATCTAGTTTCTCGATGAATTCCTAAAAGCCTGGATATACCTTTGCAATTTCCATCACTAAACTTCTGTCCACTTATCTGGGGTTCAACATCAGCACCTGTGTAAATGGCGCCTGACAGCTATTTACCCGACCTGGCTCAGTTGGCTTTATCGAATTTCAACAGGAACCTACCTTTGACATCTGGTAACAGTCTCCATTTAGGAAAGAGCAACTTTGGATACTGGGAACTCCGTTTTTTTGTTTAGTTCATGCAAAAATTATAGAAAAAAAGCCTGATTGACAACTCATTTGAATCTACAATCTACTGAGCTACATAAGTCGGTAAAAAAGAATATTCTGTTTGCCTGTGTAAATTCCTTTATTATTTTTTTCGAAAATGATGAAAATTTATTCAAATAATAGGAATGTGTAAAAATCAACATTCAATTCCTGAAAATCTTTCCAATATTTCCAAATCCTTCAGGAAAATTGCCTAGTGGCTTGGGTCAGTTGGCTTAATCGAATTTCAATTGGAACCGAAAAAAACCTTGACATCTGGGAATATGCAGAATAGAGCAATTTAGGATACTGCGAATTCCGATTTCCTGTTTTTTATGTGATTAAAAAAAGAAAGAATATTAAGGAATTATAAATGCATTTTATGGTGATCAAATGCATGCGGTTTTTGCATAAGATCCGTGAGGGAGCAGCAGTTCGCGAGATACCGTTCGGGGTTAATGAGACTCGCTTTCACGGTGTTCTTGAAATCTTGGAAAATAATAAATAACACCTTTGTTTATTAATTTGAAATCCCATAAATCGTCTGAAGTACTTCATGATTTTAGGAAAATTGATAAAATCTTATTATCTCCGATTATTCTTCAAAAGTAGTAAAAATATAAGAATTGAAATGTGTGGAAATACTTTTCACCCCTTGAAATCTTTTTCTTTCAAATCCAATATAATGATGCTTTCTTGTCTATTCATTTTAATCTAGATTTTACAAAGCCACATAGGTCAATAAAACAGGACAGTTTGTAAAGTTCGACTGGAAAGGAAATTTGACGGGAAACAAAGTTTATGGCCGCTAGAATAGAACGGAATTGAATATCCCGAAGATAATGAAAAATTGAAATGAAAAAAACTCATCTCTGGAATTTCTCAATAACCCCTAAAGAAGTAAATCTTAGACATCTTCATCTTCATATTCATTAATGCGATTTGAATAAAGAATAAAATAATTTTTGACTGTTTATTTATTCAAACCCACACTTTACTGAGCCACATCAGTCGATGAAGAAGAATATTTGAAACCTTAAAAACTTTTAAATCCTTTAGAATATTTTCAAAACCCTGAAATATGATAATATATCTTCTGAACTTTGAAAAACTCAAAAATTCGTTCAGATCTTTAAAATATTTGGAATATCCTGAACTTGATATCCTTGACAGTGACTGTCCGCGATGGTCAGTTTCAGTCCCCGCTTGACCATGGTGGTCATACGATCAGCCGCGAATACTCAAACCGAAAACTCGATATTCCTTTGTCTTTGGAAGCCTCAGTTGAACTGGTGAGTATTTTGCAACTTCTTATTTTGACTCAAATCCATGCAAGTTTCCTCAAATCTTTGTTAATCCCTCCAATCTTCGAAATGATGCCGAATCCCTTTGCTGATTTATGATAAATTTTATGCACTATTTTAAGAAGCTCTGGAATCTTTTTCAACTTTTAAAATGTTGAAATCTTCAAACATTCCTGAAGAATAATCAGCAAATGAGTGAAACAGTTGAAATCCGTGGAAATACTTTTAAATCCTTGAAATTTTCTAAATTCTTCTAAAATCTTTTGAACTTTACAGAAAAATCCCACAGAGTCTACTCTTGCTGTAGAAGAAGTAAAAAGAACATCGAGCCGATAAATTTATTGTGCAAATATAATAGTAACAAGTAGAGGTCACATGGTGCAGTACGCAAATTCGAAGGGGCTTTGCTTGGTTAAAATAAATGAGAATCTTTTGGATACGTATTTTTTCTTTCGATTAAATGTGCCTTAGTTCCTGAGAT
>WSXT02059780.1:25031-44321 GCA_011762715.2 Neuroterus valhalla
TTGCTTGGTTAAAATAAATGAGAATCTTTTGGATACGTATTTTTTCTTTCGATTAAATGTGCCTTAGTTCCTGAGATATAAAGGTTTAAGTATTTACGTTTAATATCGACCCGAGCTTGACCGTGGCTGTCCGCGATTGGCAGTGACAGTCCTTGCTTGACCTTGGCTGTCCGGGATTGAAAGTGACAGTCCTTGCTTGACCTCAGCTGTCCGCGATCGACACTGTCAGTTCCCGCTTCACCTGAGCTGTCCGCGATTGGCAGTGACAGTCCTTGCTTGGCCTTGGCTGTCCGCGGTTGAAAATGTCAGTCCTCGCTTGACCTGAGCTGTCCGGGAATAACAGTCACAGTCCTCGCTTGACTTAGGCTGTCCGCGATTGACAGTGACAGTCAGCGTTCGACCGTGGCTGTCCGCGATTGGCAGTGACAGTCCTTGCTTGACCTTGGCTGTCCGCGATTGAAAGTGACTCCGCAATTGGCACTGTCAGCCCTCGCTCCACCTGGGATGTCTGCGATTGACAGTGACAGTCAGCGCCTGACCGCAGCGGTCCGCGCTTGACAGTGTCAGTCCTTGCTTGAGCTTGGCTGTCCGCGATTGACAGTGACTGTCCGCGCTTGACCGTGGCTGTCCGCAATTAGCACTGTCTCTTTCTTTTGACCTGACTTGTCCGCGATTGGCAGTGACAGTCCGTGCTGGATCTTGACTGTCCGCGATTGACAGTGACTGTCGACGCTTGACCGTGGCTTTCCGCGATTGACAGTGACAGTCAGCGCCTCATCGTGGTGGTCTACGCTTGACAGCATCAGTTCCTGATTGACCGCAGCAATCCGCGCTTGACAGTTTCAGTCCTTGCTCGAGCTTCGCTGTCCGCGATTGACACTGTCAGTCCCCGCTTCACCTGGGCTGTCCGCGATTGGCAGTGACAGTCCTTGCTTGACCTTGGCTGTCCGCGATTAACAGTGACTGTCTACGCTTGACCGTGGCTGTCCGCAATTGACAGTGACAGTCAGCGCCTGATCGTAGCGGTCCACGCTTGACAGTATAAGTACTTGCTTGACCTTGGCTATCCGCGATTGACATTGACTCCGCAATTGGCACTGTCAGTCCCCGCTTTACCTGAGATGTCCACGATCGACAGTGACAGTCAGCGCCTGACCGTAGCGGTCCGCGCTTGACAGTGTCAGTCCTGGCTTGACCTTGGCTGTCCGCGTTTGACAGTGACAGTCAGCGCTTGACGTATTGAATGGAATGCTTAGCCGTAAATACTCAAACTTTGTTATTTGAAAACTAAGGCTCATCGGTTTAAAAGGAAAAATATGTATTCAATGGATTTTGTACTTCCTCCATCCTGTGAAGCCTCAGTGAAATCCACGTCCATCTCGCAACTTCTAGTAAGCCACGGTGGCTTAGCATTCGAGAATCTTCTTAAAAAAATGTAATGGACCAGCCGCTAGTGAAAAGGGAATTTTTCGAGCTTCTGGAGTGATTCCAAATACCATCGCAAGCAAAGGCAATACAAGAGCAACGTTTTTTCCAAACCACTCTTTTGTCCCCATATTTCTATTGTCTGTATAAAAGCAGACTACTCAGTTCCCAAACTCGCTGACCATTCCTTCTCGTCTACCTTCGTAACTTATCATTGAACGTCTGAAAATAACACTTTACAAGCACTGAATAAATGCAGTTCTTTTTGCTCTCAAAAAAACTTTCATTTCAAGAGCTAACATCCAGTACTATACCTCGTCTTCATATATCCCTTTCGACGCCGAGCAATTAACAACCCTCTGCTTCTTTTTTTAAACTCTCCTTTCATTGTGCTCGAGTTGTCGGGAAATTTTTTTTCCGTGTACCAGCATGAATTTTAAAATCAAGCTGCTGGAAGTCTCCCCCCGAGTAACTGCAACTTTTTCTCAAGGTGATTCAATGCTATAATTTTGTATTGACTAGGAATGATTCGATGCTTAAGTATATCATTTAATTTGTGCTCCTTACTTTCCAAATCAAAGAAAACAAAATTACTGTAAATAATCAAGATTATGGAAATTAAGTAACTTTTAACTAACTCTAAGTAACCTCAACTTGATAACTTTCAGATAATTATTTTCTGCGTAACATTATTTTTAATTATACTAGTTTTCTACCGTTTCCCTTTTTCTCCGTCCCCAATCCCATTTTCCCCTAATTTCTCTAACTTCCTCTTACTCTCCCTTCATGTCTCTTTACATCCCTCTCACTTTCTTCCCTATCTCTTTTTCCCCTCTTCAAATGCTCCTTATTTTCTCTTTCTTGTACTTCTTCCCACACTTTTTCTTCCTTCCCCTTATTATCAGGATTTTCCCTATGACCTATGACTGTGTTTCTGTTTCTCTTGTATACATTACTTTTCTTACTCCCTTTTATTTCTTTTTGCCATCCTCCAGACTCGTTACTTTCTCGTTTCTCCCTCCTTTCTATATTCTCTTGTTTTTTTCTAATTTTCCTTTACCTACCTCCTTAAGACTCATTTCCTCTCAATTCAACTCTCTTCCACGCATTCCACTTCATCTCCTTCTTGATTTCTTTCATTTCTACACTTTCCTCCTTACTTTCTCTCATTATCAAGCTCGCCCTTATTGAACCTTAATGCACACCTCTTACTTTCCCTCAATCGCATCTCCTGCTTTTCCCCTACTCATACACATCCATACACATCCACCGTCACTTTTTCTTACCCCAAATATGTAGCACTAGAACAGAAACTTTACCCTTCATATCCCAGTCAACAATTTTTTCATACCCTCCATATCCTCCTGACTCCCTTCCTCACCTCCTACTTTTTCCGGATTTCCCTTATTAGAACTTTCTTCGCTCCTACTTGCCACACTCCCCTTAACTCTTCTTATTATTAGAATATTCCTTTATAAGCTTCCACTGGCCGTCTGTTCCTCTTATATTCATTTACTTTCCTTCACTTCCCTTCTTTTCTCCTGCCTACCTTCTACTTCCGTCACTTCCCCTTCTCTTTTTTCTTCCTACTCTTCCCTCAATTTGTATGTAACTAACTTCCAACTTTTCATCGGAATAATGGGATAAAACATTTTTCATAAATCAGTGTAGAAAGCTCCTTCCAACAGGTAAAGTAGTTGATCCGTTTAATACTCCTCCAAAACTCCTCTAAAACCTGTCCTCGCCATCCCTCACTTCTTCTATATAATCTACGTTTTTCACCATTTATCCCCTTTCCACCTCAATTTTCCCCCTTGATAGGCTTCTCCTTATTAATCATTTAATCCTTCATGTACTTCACTGTCACTCTCTCTCTCTCTCTCGCAGTACTACCCTCTATTTAACCCTGCTGCCCCTCTTCTGTTTTTTTTGTTTTGCTAAAAATGAAATTTTTATCATTTAATTGAAGCAAAAATTTAACGCTCCAACACATGATTTATCCTCCATAACTTGGCAAGAATTGATTCTTCTGAAGGCTTCTTCTCCCTTATTAAGGTGATAAGTTATTTTATACTCATGTTTATGAATATATATATTGCAATCCTATCTATCCGAAAAAACGAACGCTCCACCACAGGTCATACCTCTCATATCGCGTACTTGGATGATTACAGATCAGAAATTAAATTGTGCTAAGAGTCACCTCCTCCTTTCTCTATTGATATATTTATAGTTATGCTTGAATATATATGCATTTTACTTACATCTGTCCCATGAGTATAACGTTATGGCATAGGATTTACCCTCCATATCCTATTAAAAGATTTAAACACATCAAACATCAGTTCTCCTAAAGAATATTTCTTGCTCATTTGGTTTCTGAGTTATTTTATACTTGAGGCAATAAATTTACACCGCTATCATTTATTTGTCGCGGTGATTTAACGCTCCAACACATGAATAATTCTCCATAACTTGGCAAGTATGGATTCTTCAAAAGGCTTGTCCTACCTCATTGAGTTGATAAGTTATTTTATACTCATGTTTATGGATATGCATATTGCACTCCTATCTATCCAAAGAAATCAACGCTCCAACACGGGCTTTACCTCTCATATCTAATAAGTTCATAGTGAATTTTAGGAATAGATACATTTTACTTGCATCTGTCCCGTATGTATTACGTTCTGAGACAGGCTTTACCCTCCATATCTAATTAGAAGATATAATCACATAAAAATTGTTTCTCTCGTAGACTATTTCTCGCCTTCTGTGGTTACAGGGTTATTTCATACTTGATGCAATAAATGTATTCTTCAAACATTTATTTGTCGCAAAAATTTAACGCTCCAACCCAGGATTTATTCTCCATATCTTGGAAAAAAGTATTTACACAGCAAGAATTGAGTCTTCTGAAGGTTCCTTCTTACTCATTTAATCAATAAGTTATTTTATACTCATTTTTATGAACGTGCATAATTTACTTCTATCTGTTGAAGGTAATCAACGCTCCAATACGTGCTTCACCTCTCATATTCATAGACCTCATAGTTATTTTTAGGAATAGGTGCGTTTTACGTGCATCTGTCCCATAGTTTAATGTTCTGAGACAGGCTTTAGTCTCCATATTTTGTTGCAAGATATTAATACATCAAAAGTTGTTTCTCCGGTAGACTATTTCTTGCCTTATTTGGTTATCGAGTTCTGTCACACTTGAGGGCGCTGGGCAGTTTCGACTTTGATTTATTTTTTGTTAGGTACGGGACTGACTTTGCGTATTTGTTTACTTTGGGATCTTTTCAAATCAATAAGGAAAATCAAACAAAAACCCGGGGTCTTTCGGGTTCCTTAGATCGTAGAAATGTTAGATGACCTACTTTCAGACTAAGAAAATAAATACCTTCATCGAAAACGTGAATATTCCTGAATTCAGCAATCCTGTGGTAGCAGACAACGTCGGCGAGACTTGTTCAGCAACAGCGAGATCGGTCACTATTTTATTTTTTCCCGCATTCACATCGCAGAAAAGCACAGTCCACTGATATAAACTGATAGGTCCTACGTGTGAGGTCAGTGAGAAATTGTTGTACGCCAAGGGAGCAGACCACGCGAGTCAACGTTGCTAACGACACTAACTTATCGGGTCTCTTACTTATCGACGTATCCAGACCCCGCCGAAATTAGGAATAAAAACGTGAATTGTAATTGCCTGAGAAGATATTTTAATACTTCTATCAGATAAATAAATTCCAAAATTGCAAAATCACCATACTTGATATCCTCAGATTTCTTAACTGGCTCGTGTGGAAATTCGTATATAATTTTCCGAAATCATCTGATCACTGAAATATAAATTTCAAAATTGCTAAATTCTTCACATTCGCAATCCTGAAATTTTAAAACTGGCTTGTTTGTAAATTTTCTTATAATTTCCCAAAGTTACCTGATCACTCAATTATGAATTTTGTAATTGACAAATTTATTTCATGTGCAATACTATACAATTTTTTAAGTGGATCTCCTTTCACATTATTCTGTGAACTCTAAGTTCTATTAGTCTACAATAAATAAATTGCAAAATTGCAAAATTACTATATTTGCAATCCTGAGATTTTTGAGCTGGCCCGTCTGTAAATTTGTTTCTTATTTTCCTAAATTATCTGATAACTGAATTTTAAATTTCAAAATCGCCTAAATCACCACATTTGCAAAACTAAAATTTCTGAACTTATATGTATATTTGCTTATAATTTTTCAAAGTTACCTGATCACTGAATTATAAATTTTGAAATTGACAAATTTATCTTATGTGCAATACTGTAAGATTTTTGAATTCGAACTCCTACACACATTTCCGTGAACTCTAAATTCTATTAGTCTCCAATAAATAAATTTTGAAATGTCAAAATTACCATATTTGCAATCCTAACATTTTTGAACTGGCCCGTCTGTGAATTCGTTTTTAATTTTCCTAAATCATGTGATCACTGAATTTAAAATTCCGAAATTGCTAAGATTACCACATTTACAATCATGAAATTTATAAACCGGCTTGCCTGTACATTTTTTTAAAAGTTTCTAAAGTTACCTGATCACCGAATCATACATTTTGAAATTACCAAATTTATTTCACGTGCAATACTATAAAATTTTTGAGTGGATCTCCCTACACATTTTTCCGTGAATTCTAAATTGCATTAGTCACCTACAAATAAATTTTCAAATTTCAGAGTTACCATATTCCCGACCCTGAAATTCTTGAAGTTGGCTATCTATAAATTTGTTTATGGTTTTAATAAATCATCTGATCACTGAATTCTAAATTTTGAATTAGACAAATTTATTGTATGTGCAATATTATACGATTTTTGAACTGGATCTCTTGTCGGGTGATTAGGTAACTTAGGAAAATTTTAAACAAATTTACAGACTAGCCAGTTCACAAATTTCAAGATTGTAATTTGGGGACTTTAGTAAATTTTGGAATTTCCATTCCAGTGATCAGATGATTCAGGAAAATTAGAAAAGAATTAAGAGACAAGCCAGTTCATAAATTTCAGGATTGCAAATGTGGTGAATTTTGCAATTTCGAAATTTATTTATTGGAGACTAATAGACTTCCAAGTTCCCCCCATGGGTATTACGTTCTGGCACAGGATTGAACCTCCATATCCGTTCGGAAAGTTTTCACACATCAAACATTAGTTCTCCTGAAGAGTGTTTCTTGTTATTTTTGTCTTTGAGTTATCCCATACTTGAGTCTATAAATGTACACCGCTGTCATTCATTTTTAGCAGTGATTTAACGCTCCAACACATGATGTATCCTCCATATCTTGACAAGAATTGATTATTCTGAAAGCTTCTTCTCCCTTATTAAGTTGATAAGTTATCTGATACTTATGTTCATGAGTATGCATATTGCACTTCCATTTGTCCAAAAAAATGAACGCTCCATCACAGGTCTTACCTCTCGTATCGCGTACTTGGATGATTACAGATCAGAAATTAAATTGTGCTAAGAGTCACCTCCCCCTTTCTCTATTGATATATTTATAGTTATGCTTGAATATATATGCATTTTACTTACATCTGTCCCATGAGTATAAAGTTATGGCATAGAATTTACCCTCCATATCCTATTAAAAGATTTAAACACATCAAACATCAGTTCTCCTAAAGAATATTTCTTGCTCATTTGGTTTCTGAGTTATTTTATACTTGAGGCAATAAATTTACACCGCTATCATTTATTTGTCGCGGTGATTTAACGCTCCAACACATGAATAATTCTCCATAACTTGGCAAGTATGGATTCTTCAAAAGGCTTGTCCTACCTCATTGAGTTGATAAGTTATTTTATACTCATGTTTATGGATATGCATATTGCACTCCTATCTATCCAAAGAAATCAACGCTCCAACACGGGCTTTACCTCTCATATCTAATAAGTTCATAGTGAATTTTAGGAATAGATGCATTTTACTTGCATCTGTCCCGTATGTATTACGTTCTGAGACAGGCTTTACCCTCCATATCAAGTTCACGGAAAATTTTTGTAGGAGGTCAAATTAAAAAATTGTACATATTGCACATGAAATAAATTTGACAATTTCAAAATTAAGAATTCAGTGATCAGGTAACTCAGGAAAATTATAAACGAATATACAGATCAGATCAGAAATTTCAAAATTGTATATGGACTTTAGCAATTTTGGAATCCATAATTCAGTGATCAGAAGATTTAGGGAAATTCTGAACGAATTCACAGACGGGCCTGTTCAAAAATTTCAGGATTGCAAATGTGATGACTCCAGCAATTTGGAAATTCATATTTCAGTAATCAGATAATTTAGGAAAATTATATACGAATTTTAACATGAGCCAGTTCAAAAATCTTAGGATTTCAAGTATGGTAATTTTGCAATTTGAAATTTATTCATCAATGACTGAAAGAAGTTAGAGTCCAGACAGAAATGTGCAGGGAAAAAATGTAATGAATCTGTCAATTACTTTATTATCTACATTTTCATATTCATAAATATTTTCAGATTTTTTTATCTGTATTGAATTAGTAAATTTGGAGATTGTATCTGACAGAACTATTTTAATATCTTCTCAGGCAATTACGATTCATGTTTTTATTTCAAACTTTGGCGGGGTCTGGATTCGTCGATAAGTAAGAACCCCAATGAGTTAGTGTCTTCAGCAATGTTGAATCGCGTGGTCTGCTCCCTTGGCTACCAGAGGATTTCTGCATTCCGGAATATTTATGTTTACGATGAAAATATTTATTGCCTCAGTCCAAGGGTAAGTCATTTGAAATTTTTTCGATCTAAGGATCCCGAAAGACCTCGGGTTTTCGTTAAATTTTTCTTATTGCTTTAAAAGAGACCATAATGCAAATAAATACCCGAAGTCAGTGCCGTACCTATCAAAAAAAAATTCTAAGTTGAAACTGTCCATCGACCTTAAGTATGCCATAACTCAATAACCAAGAAAGGCGGGAAAAAGTCTTAAGGAGAAATAATTTTTTATGTCGTAACATCTTCCAATAAGATATGGAAGAAAAAGCCTGTATCAGAACGTTATACTTATTGGACAGTTGCAAGTATAACGAAACTGTCCAGTGCCCTTAAGGCAATAAATGTACACTTCTAACATTAATTTGTCGCAAAAAATTGACGCTCCACCTATCTTCTAGAAAGTATATTTTACTAATAACAAGATTCTCTTTTTTTCTTTCTTGCACGCTCATTTGGTGCGTAGTATCATTATCAGTGATGTGTAGCCGTGTACCGTTCTCCCTCGTTTTCTCCTTGGTTACCACCTCTACTCGCGCGACTGATCCTCTCGAGCTGCATGCTAAGAGGGAACGACGCGACAACTTGAGCCATCTGCAGGTTCGTACTCTACCAGAACAGAACAACCCTCGTGACGCGTATTTGCACTCAAATTAGTGTTTGAAGGGTGTTCTGCTTGTACTCCTTGTCACAGGTACGCGCTGTAATAACACAAAAGGTGAGGGATGGCCCATGGAGACTAACTTTTTTAACACACAAAAAATATAATTACATTCAACCTGACAATTAAATCTAGAAAACAAGGGGTTTCAAGCTCTTTGAATATTCAATAAAGTTGATCAAAATCTCCTCCATGCACAAATTTCCGCACACTTCTCCTTGCCCCCCTCCCTTCACTTCCTCTCCTTCCATTTATTCCACTTTTTTACGCCCCTACTAACCTTCCTTTTCCATTATTATTTCGGATTTCCTCACTTTTGCTTATTCATCCCCAATTACACCCATTTTCTCTACCTCATTAACGTCAATCCCTACCATTTCTCTTCAAATCCTCCTCACTACCTTCCTCGCCCCTTACTTTTTCCCGATTCCTTTTATTTACCCTTTTTTGCTCTTACTTGCCACACTCTCCTTAACTCTCCCTTCACTTCCTTTAACTTCCCTTTTTTTCTCCTAAGTACCTTCTACTTCCCTCACTCACCCTCCTCTCCTCCTTTCTACTTTCCTCTTATTATACCATTACTCTCTTCTTATTTTTCATTGAATTATCGACATAAAAAATTTTCTATGAATAAGTTTAAGAAGCTTCTTTTATCAGGAAAAGTGATTTATCCATTATGTACTCTATACATACTTTCCCGCACTTCATTAAGTTCACCTCGCAACGTCTAACCTTCCTCTTTATCTCTTCCTCACACCTTTCTACGCCTCTCCTCACTTATTCTCTTTCATCTACATTTTTTGTCAAATATCCACTTTTTACCTTAATTTCCTCCCCTTGATAGGCTCTTCCTTATGAAGTCTCACTGTACTTTACTTTTACTCTTTTTGAGCACTACCTCTATTTAACCCCCACTACCTCCTTTCTCTCTTTTTTTTCGTTTCACTCATTTTCACTCATTCCCGTTTCTTCACCTCCAGTTACAATCATCTTCTCTAATTTCATCTTACTTTCCCGCTCTATATTCTATTAAATTCACTTCCTCCCATTTTTTCCTTATTTGTTTCCGCTTCTCTTTCACTCTTTCTCTTACCTTCAATTGATTTCCTTTATTTACATAATTTCCCTGATTTCCCCTCAATTGCTGACCTTTCCCCTCACTTCCACTCATTTTCAAGCTTTCTTTTATACCCACTTACTTAACTTCACTTTCTCTCATATCTCTCATATTTTCCTTACTTTATGTTTTTCCACTACTCGCCACTTCCTTTCACTTATCCCCCGCTCCATTCTTCTTGCATTCCCTAATTACGCTCCACCGAGCCTTACTTCCCCTTACTCTCACAATAGTTCCTTTCAGATTTCTTCAGCCTCACTTCAGTTACTTTCTTTCTCCTCTCATATCTCTTTACTTTTTCTGACCACTCCCCTCACTTTCCCTTGATGAGACCGATCACCATCATTTTTTCTCATACACCCCGACTACCCTTGACTTTTTTGATACCCTTCCTCTCTTTTCCTACTTTTCTTCAGTGTGCCTTACTTTTTCTTATTGAAGTTTACTTATACGCATTCCCTTCCATTTTCGTCTATTTTTCTGATTTGACTATACTTCTCCATTCTCGTCTTCCTTCTTTTCATACTACTTCGGAATTTTCGACACTTCCACTCATTCGTCTTCACTCCCTACAATTTTCTCCCCTCATTTACCCTCACTTACACTTACTTTCGCTCCTCCAGCTTATTTCCACTTCCCCGATACCGCGTGACTTTCCCTTATTTCCGCTTTATTAAAACTTATTTACCTTTATTTTTTCTTTACGTCTCCTTACTTCGTCTCATCTACTATATTTCGCTTCACATTTCTCTTGTTTTTCTTCGAATCTACTTTACCTTCTTCCCAACCTTCTCTTTCTTTTCCCAACATCCTTAACTTTATCTCACTTGCCTTTACTTTCCGCACTTTCCTTCACTCTCCTTCATTCTAAGGCTTTCCCTCGTAACCTTTTACTGTCCCAATGTTCCCCTAAGATCCATCTCCTTTCTTTTTACCTTAATGCCCTTTACTACCATCAATTACTTCCCTCTCCATTCTTTCTCCTATTCCCTTATTATACCCATTACTCTATTTTCACTTTTCATCAATTTTTTGAGGAAAAAGCAATTGAAAATAAAAGCATAAAGCTTCTGGGAGCAGGAAAAATAATAAATTTTACCAATGTTCTATGCTTTTTTTCCAATACTCTACTTAACGTACCGAACCTCTCACTTCTTTCTGATTTACCTCTCCCTTTCTCTTACGCCCTTCTACCCCTCCACGAACTCCTTTTTGATCCGCTTCATTTTCCTCATTTGACTACCCTTTCCCTTCAATAATAAGCTTTCCCTCACTGAGCTTCACTGCATTCCACTTTGCCTTATATCCCTCGTCACGTTCCCTCCCTTCCACTCATTTCTCATCACTTCTTCTTATATACCTTTCCTGTTTCTCTAACCTGTACTTTCTCTCATTTCCAGATACTTCCGCTTATCAACCTCTACTCATAGGTATCCTCTTTTTTTTCTGGGTTTCTTCTGCACTTTGCTTTATCAAACTCACCATATCCCATTTTTTCTCCATGCCTTTTCACTCTCCTTTCATCCTCTTCTCTGTCTCTTACTTATTTTATCCCGATGTCCCTGACTTCCTTCAATTACTTTTACTTCTTCGCACATATTGTTCTTTTGTGTAACCACTTACTGAACTTCACTTTCTCATATTTAATAACTTCCTCTCACTTTCTTATATTTTTTATGGCCGCACTCCACATTACCTTCCTCGTTCTCTCCTCCATTCTTTTTGCCTCCTTTTAGTTCCTCTTGCCTTCCCTTATTCACCCTGAACCTTCTTTACACTTACCTTATTTAGCATCCCTTGCACCAATTTCGTCTAACTTTCCACCACCTTATCTTAGAACCTCCCCTCGCTTTACCCTCTCTTTAACCTTTCCTTGAGTTCCCTTACTTCTCGCTGATTCCCATCATTTTCCTTTATCAACCTCGACTGCCTCTCATCATAAGGTTTCTCCGTATTTCCCCTACTGCACATCATTTTTCCTTAAATCCGTTTATCTTGACTTTCTCCTTTTTTTATAGCTGCTCTTTACTTTTTCCCTTACATCTTTCTCATCTTAATCTCCTGTTCCGCAATTTATATCAATCTTCTCTATGCACCCTCGCATCCTGCACTTCCTATCATTTGTTGCTATGACAAGGTTTTTTCTCATCAACCCTCACGGCACTCCGATGTACCTAATACTTATTTATTTTCACTCACTTTCTTTCATTTCTCCTTACTACTCTTCGAATCCCCTTGATTACCCTTGAGCACTTTAGTAACCCTTACTCCATCTTAACTTCTTCCGTAACTATTTGTTTTCTCTTACTTCTCCTTACTTACCCTTACTCGCTCCAGCTTTCCCTTATTTTCCTTCATCTCCCTCCTTTAATTTTTCCCCCTCACTGTACCGTTATAACCTACTCTTGTTCCTCCCACACTCCTGCCTATATATAATGACCCTCTCCCCCCCCCCCCCTTCCTCCATTTCTCTCAATTTTCGCAACCTTGCACATTTCCCCTCACTTATATGGAGCTTCATCATTTCTCCCCAATTATCCCCATTTTGACTCACTTGCTCTCGTTTCCTTCCAGCAGCCTCCAATCACTTCTAACTTCTTCTAATCCTACCAAAGTTGTCCTCAATAACTCTTACGCACACTGCATTCATCTACACACCTTTAAGCTCACTTTTCCTTATTCTGCTTTACTTTCACTCATATACCTGCAAAAACATTCATTTCCTTCTATTTTTCTCTACTTTACCAAACTTCACCTCATTCACCACTCTCCTCCCCAGATTCACCTCACTTTCGTCCCTAACTCCTCTTGCTTTTACTCAATCCTTCTTCGCTCCGCTTATTTATTTTCCCTTTCCACAGTTCCTCTTACGATTCCTCACTAAGGGGCTTTATCTCATTTCTCCTCACTACTACTCTACTACTACTACTTTTGCACTTATTTCTCCTTCACTTCTACTTCTTTCACCTTTCTTCCCTATATCTAGCCTTGCTCACACTCATTCCTTTTTATTCATTTACTTTTCTGGGCTTCGCCTAGATACCTCACGCCCTTCAACTTTCTTCTCTTTTTCTTTGCTTCTCCCTCCTCCCCTGACTTTTGCGCCTACTCTTACTTTCACTCGACTTCCTACAGTTCCCTCTATTATCTAGCAATCCTTCTCAATTCCTCCTACTAGAAGGGTTTCCCTTTCCCAACCCTGATGCACACCACTTCTTTTTAACTCATTTCCTATTCTTACCTTCTATATCTCTTTCTTCGCCTTCCTCTCATCACTTCTCCTCATTTAACCTTGCTTTAGTCATCATCTTTCAGTTCTCTTACTTTCTCGCCCTTTGCTTCATTTAATTTACTACCTCTTACTCTCCCCTCCTTCCCCTCCACTTTCCCCTGCCTTTTTTCTTACCTTTGATTGCTTTCCTCTGATTTTCTTTACGTCCACCTATTTTATTCATCCCTTATCCCTGTATACTTCCTCCTAATTTCCCTGACTCGATCTTCTTTCACTTTTGTCACTCCTTTTCTTATATTAACCCTTACTTTATCTTATTGTTAGGCTTTCCTCCATTACCACTTACTGCACTCTACTGCTTCTTATATGCATCTATTATTCCTGAGTCACTTTTACTGCCCCCTACTATTGAAGAAAAGGTAACGGGTAGTAAAACTCTACATTCTTTCCCTATTTATTCTCCTTTGTCTTCTAAGGCCTCCTGATTTACTCCCACCTTCTTTTGTCATTCTTCATCACGGTTTTACTTCGCCTCATTCATCCTACTCTCCCCTCATTTCCTCTGATTTCTATCACTTCTCTTTCTTTATCTTTCTTGCCTTCTCTTACTCCTCTTTGATTTTCGTTATTTTCCCTTAATCATTCCTGTTGTAAGGTTCTTCCACTCGTTTATTTTCCTTTCTTTTTTTCCTCCCATCAAACTTGTTTTCCTCCTTGTTATTCTTCTCGTCATTTCTCATATACCGCGAAGTTAAAACAAAACCGTCTGTAGAATTTCCAACTCTCTTTGTCATTTCTGCTGGCATAGAGAACTGTGAACAAAAACATAGAATTAGAAGCTACTCAAAAGATAAAAAGGTTTGGCGATAAAGTAAAGAACACATTCAGTTGGTCAATAGTTTTACAACTGTCAAACGTTAACTTTAGATTTGGTAGTTCTTTTACAACCGCAATCGCCGCCTCCTTTTTTGGGGTCTCTCAGTCTTTCACTCTTTTCCTGGCATGCCACTATAATTCCGTCCGGGTGGTATTTTTGTCGTTGCTCCATTTCGTGCTTCCTGTTTTCTTTATTTCACTCCGAACTCCATCCGCATTAGCTCTGCAAGCTGCAGCCTTTCGAAAACGTCGACCTACACTCGCGAATAAATCTCTGCAGGCGAAATTCTTTTTCGGCTTTATTTCGCACGATCGCAGCAAATAGAGAGCCATCGAATCCAGTTGGTTAAAAAATACCAACGGAGATAGGAAAAACTATATCAAACCGGAATTGATATATACAAAAAAAGGAGGAAAGGGAAATTTGCTTACTCCACCTGAAAAACTCTGCTCGTGAAGTTATGCTTGTTGAAATGCAGAAGAAGAGTGTAGAAATATAAAACTCGACAATACTTCCTGTTCATATTTCACATTTTTCTTCGTAGATAGAAACATAGGGATGAGAATTGCAAACAAATCATCCCTGGAGTTTTAATTTTATCAACTCTTTCATTTTTCCAAATCCTTGAGAGGGACAACAAACTAACAGAAAGTGAGGAGAAGCAAAAAAGAATTGGAGAGAGTGATGGAAAATGGAGAATAGGGAAGAAGAGAAGAGTGTGAAGTAGGAAGACAAATTAGAAAGAGTGAAAAAAATCCAGGTGTGAGTGTGTGGGAAAAAGTATGGAGAGGGAAGGTTAAAAAGAATGGGAAGCTAAAGGAATTAAGGAAAAGTGAATAAGGGAAATTTTGAGAGGAGAGGGAACTGGGAAAAAGTATTGTAAAAATGCGACGTTGGGAAGAAAGCAGAAGTGTCGATGGAAAAGATGAAATGATGACCAGTTATAGGGAATAACGATTTGTAAAGTTAGGAAATGTGTGGCAAGAAGAGAAACATAAGTGAAGGAATTTATTAGAAAGCACCAGTTTGAGAAAATATGAGAGAAAGAAGTAGAGAATGAGGGGTGCGAAATTGAGGGCAAATGAGAAGAAAAAAGACAAATGAAGAAGAGCGATAGAAAATCAAAGGGTCAGTAAGTGGTAAAAATTATGTAGAGGAAACGTACAATAATGGAAAGTTGGAAGTAGTGAGGAATGGTAAATTACAGGAAAGTGTCGAGAGGAGGGAGAACTGAGTAATAGTGATAAAAAAAGAAGGCGTTTGGAAGAGATAAGCGGACAAAAGTTTTGTGGCGAGAAAAGAAAAATCAGGGTAGGCGAATTTGAGAGAAGTACAAAATAAAGGAAATATGAGGGAATGAAAAAGAGAATGAGGGATGCGGAAGTAAGGGAAAGTGTGAAGAGAAACACGAATAAGGAAAAGTGATAGGAAATCAAAAGGTGAGTAAGTGAGAAGAAGTAACGAGAGGAAGCATGAAATGATGAGAAGTTGTAGGAATTAAGGAATAGTGAATGGGAGGAAAGTGTTGCGAGGAGAAGGAACTGAGGAAAAGTGATAAGAAAATAAGGCGCTGAGAAGTGAGTGAAAGTGTCGATGAAGAAGTTAAAATGATGTGCAGTTATAGGGAATAATGATTTGAAAAGTTGAGTGATGCGTCGCAAATGAAGAAAAATAAAGTAAGAACATTTGAAAGAAGCATGAAGCTGACAGAATAAGATGAAAATAAGTAGAGAATAAGATGTGTGGAAGTAAGGACAAGTCTGAAGGGAAAATGCAAATCAGATAGAGCAATAGAAAATCAAGGGATGTGTAAGTAAGAGAAAGTATGAAGAGGAAAGGTGAAATAATGGGAAGTAGAAGAAATTGAGTAATAGTGGATTGAAGGAAAGTGTAAAGAAGAGAGGGAACTGAGGAAAAATGATAAGAAAATAAGGCGTTGAGAAGTGAGTGGAAGTGTCGATGGAGAAGTTGAAATGATGAGCAGTTACAGGGAATAAGGATTTGGAAAGTGAGTAAGTGTGTGGCGAAAAAAGAAAAAAAAATCAAACGCGATTCTGAGAAAAGCCTGAAGTTGAGAAAATATGAAGGGAAGAAGCGAAGAATGAGGGATACGGAAGTAAGCCCAAGTGTCAAGAGAAAAGACAAAATCAGGAAGAGTGATAGAAATAAAGGGATGAGTAACTGATATCAAGTATAGAGACAGAAGGTGAATTAATGAAAAGTAAAAAAAGAGAGGAATATTGGAGGGAAGTGTGGGTGAAGGAGAGGGAATTTAGGAAAATTAAAAAGAAAATAAGGCGTTCAGAAGTGAGTGGGAGTGTCTACGGAAAATGTGAAATGATGAACAGTTACAGGGAATAAGGTATAAGAAAGTGAAGGAATGTGCAGTGGAAAAAGAAAAATAGGGGAAGAAAAATTTTTCAAAAGCATGAAGTTGAGAAAATATGTGGGAAAGAAGAAGAAAACGTGGGTTGCCGGAGTAAGCGTAAGTGTAAAGAGGAGAGGGTGCATAATAGAAAATTTGGGGAAGTTAGATGGGTAGAAGTGATGAGAGGAGAAAAATTTCCGAGTTTCTAAAAATTCTCAAGTTCCTTTGAGTTTGTGGAAATAATAGATTGATTCAGAATCATTCATGTTTAAATTTTGAAATAATTGATTACTTTTCAGCAAAATAAGAATCAGTTCTTGAAAACTAAAAAATACGCTTTGGATTGCCACCACTATTTTGCTCTATTCTAATTTGTATTTGTTTTTTATTTATTCTCTTTATTAATCTTTATCCTATTTAAGGATATTGATGTTACGATAAAATAGAAAAATTAAAATTCAGTTTTAAATCCCTTTTTTCATAATTGAATTTATTGATTCATTTTTAAAATTCAAGCCAATAATATATAAAATGAAAAATTTTAAAAAGGACGATTCCGCTTATAGTGACTAACTTGTTTGTTTGCTCGTTAATTCAAAAAAAGAGCTTACTCCACAATTGTTGAAAGAAATGGCTAAGTCGATGTAAAAATATGAATGAAATTCTCCCCTTTTATTTTAAATTTGAATTTGAAATTATTTTCCATTGTTCACTACGGTCTTCCTCCCTGAATTAATTTTCAGCCCGAGCTCCTAGAGCATGGGTTTCTGGAAGCTTTCGATTTGATTGCTGCTCGATTTTATCGTTTCTTTTTGTGTGAAGTAAACGAGCCGTGTCAGCATAGATACTATGGATGGAATTTGCTTCTTTTCATGAAAATGCCGATTTTGCGGCACGTAGGATTGGTACTCGATGGCGACGCGTTGGTTGACGAATGTTAACATGGTGAGTAGGTCACGGGTCCTAGAACTTTGTTCGAACTCTTCGCAAATAGCCTGAATGAACCATGATCCAGCATCCGGATTACGCCATGAATAATGACCTTGAAAAAGAACAATAATATTTGCAATTATCTTCATATATGGAGGATCTGAGTTTCATTTAAACACACTATGGAGGTCTAGTAACTGAGAGCGTCAGGCCCAGAAATTCACTTACTATCCATGATTATGGATAGTAAATTAGGTCCAGGATTTCATAAATTACAGATGTGGGATCGAAACTTGTATTGGATCTACTACCCATGATCGTGAATAGTGAATAAAGTTTGAAATTATAGTGGGCCTGAAATCCCACTATCCTATATAAGAAATCTCTAATGTCACGCGTAACGCCCAACCGTGTCACAGTTGGCTGCGTACGTGTGTTAGGTTTCGTGTTACCATGGCTGTGTGTGATTTTGTATGTGTCGGAGCAGAAGACCTCTTATTTGATCGGTTGTTTGGGTTTCAGGTTCCGGAACAGTGCTAGCTGAAATAAAAGCTAACTGCACGTTTATTTTTTTAACTAAAATCCTTGCAAACAAAACGATATTTCGTGATATTTTCAGATGTTTTCTAAACACTAAAGTAGAAAGATTTTCCAACAACTAGATGAAAATAGTAATTTTTTGCATTATTTTGCAGTGACCTTTGATAACAATTTCCATTCAATTTATATTAAAATTTTTAAACTCTATTTTGAATCATTTATAAAATTTGAAAAAGAGATTTTGTATTTTTTTGCAGCGATCCGAGTTAACTATCAAACTATTTGATAGTTTGTGTGTATCTTTTTCATAATTATTATGCATCTGTGGTTAAACATTTCATTATTGTTTATTGTATGTTTTTTTATTTTCTAGAAATATGTTAAAACACCTTGATAAAAATTTGATTCTTTTTCATATTTGAGTTTTTCTTTCATTTCTTGTCAGACTCTTGGCATTTTCAAAATTCAAGAATATAAACGGAAATTAGAATTTTTAGCCAAACAACGCAAGGCATGAAAAAAAGTTTGAAGAAAAACATGTTCTTCTTTGGGAGCCTTCCAGGATGATATTTACAACTTTTCGAGTTCTCTCAAAAAATCAGAAATTCAAACTTGTTTATATTAGAAAGATTTGACTATTCACTTGAATATTCGTCTATCTTAGTTATATTCAACAGTTTATTATTCAAATCCAAAACTTTTTTTGGTTCATGTATCTTTTGTTACATTTCTTGTTAAAAATCTATCTCTCTTGATGAAAGATTCAACAACTGCTTCCTTGAGAATTTATTTCCTGTTCGAAAATTCATCATTCATGAGAGATGAGGGGAGGGAAATGAAGAAAATAGGGGAAGAGGGGGAGCAAAGTAGAGATGATAAAGAGGAAAGAAGAAGATCAAGTGTAGAAAGATAAGAAAATAAAAAAGGAGAATAGATAATAATCAGAAATAATAATATTCAGGAAGAGAAAAAAAGTTGGGACAAGAAGAGAAGAAAAAAAAAGAGCAGAAGAGAGGATACATAGAAAAGAACAGAAGAAAGAGAAAAGTAGGAGAAGATATAATGAAAAGAAGTGGAAAAAATGTAAGAGAGATTAGGATTGTGAGAAAAGGGAAGAAGAGGAGAAAAAGAGAAAGGAAAAGTGAGAAGAAAAGGCGTGAATATGAGAATGTGATAAAAGGAAGAATGCATAGAGCAAAGAAGGAAGAAGATCAGGAAAGAATAAGCGACAGAGGGAGGAAGAGTTCTACGGGGATGAGAAAAGAAAATAATCAATAGGGGAAGAGAGCTGGTAGAAGAGGAAATAAGGAGAATAAAAGAAGAAGAGAAGCAGAGATC
>WSXT02059781.1:7424-20041 GCA_011762715.2 Neuroterus valhalla
AATTGTCGTTTCATTAGTTGTATTCAATCGATCAATTATGAATTAATACTTAATATCTAGACACCCCACAAATTTGGATCCTTATTCCTAGACACATAGATAAACGTTTATTCTTCAGCCTATTGGCCTTGAAAAATTGAGTTGCTCACATTACCATCTTCTACACAAAATTTTACATCTACCATGACTCATTTGCTATTCCTTTACTACTATTCATATTATTTACATTAATCTTACATCTGCTTCCTCTCCTCCTTACACATCTATCTCCATTCCTCCTCCTCCTTCCTCCTATTCCTCTCAATCTTACCCAAAACTCAATATTCCTTGACCCTCTTATCCTCTTCTCTCCTTCTGCTTTCTCTCTCTCCATCCATGCCTTTCCTCTTAACCATCTCATACACCTCTCTTCGTCCTCGTGACATCTTCTCACTCCATCCTTCTGCAGACCATTTTTTTCAAAAATACCTTTCTCTCTCATCCTCCATCTTCCCTTCCCCTCTCCTGTTCTCCTTCCCCTACTAACACTCCCCCACCAGCATACTTCCCCCCTCTTCTAGGATTTTTCCCCATACTCACACGCCCGGCTACCTGTTGAAATCCCCAAACTCGTTCTCCCTGTCTCCATTCTGAAAATAGAACTAGGTGTAATTCTATCCAATCCCAGTATCCATGTGATATAACTTTCCTGAACCTTTGCTCTGCCTACCCTTCCTTTTATGTGACCATTTACTCATCCATTCCTCCGAAATAGGAAATCCATGTACACAAACTTTTTCACCTCCTGCGCCACCGTCCCTTTCCATTTCCGATCCTCGCTCTTATCTCTTATCCCTTCCACCTCCTCTCCTGAACACGATAACACACCCTGTCACCTTCAGTTTTAGATCTCCTCATATCTCTTTCATTGGCTCCCCCTCAAATGTCACTTCTCCTAGCTGCTCCTGGTACTCTTCTATAGCCATCCTCGTCCATATCTCCATTTCACCCATTGGAACTTCTTCTTTTCCCTGCCTTTCACAGCTTTCCCCTCTTACCCACAAGACTAGAAGCTAATGGTCTGATTCTATCTCACCCCCTTCTACGAATCTCTCCGTTTCCTTCCACCCATGCATATGCATGATCGCACAATCCATCACCGATGCTCCCACCTTACTCACATACGTGTACTCTCCCTCCTTGTCCTCTGTTATCGCACGATTCGTGACTGCCCACCCTCTATTTACCATCCAGCCACTTATGATCTCCCCCTCCTTATTCATACACGTGTCCTTCGATCTCTTTTCAAAACTTTTTTCATCCCTGTAGAGACCCCCTCACCTCTCCATCCTCGCATTGAGATTCCCCCCACCCCCAATACTACTACCCTAACCCCTCTTGCTCCCTCTTACCTATAACACCCTCCACCTTTTCTTTAATCCTTTCCATCCCATCCCTATTGTACACGGTCACAATCTTGCACGCCATCCCTTCTATCTCTAGGGACCTCATGTGCACCCCTTGCTCCTCGCTACCACCGTAGATTTCTTCTTCAAAACCCTCCTTGATCCCTGTTATGATGTCCTAACTAGCCCTACCTTTTTTCTTTGATCTTACCGCTTCTTGGAGCCTCCACTTAGATCCCTTGTTAGCTTCAATCCAATTTTGCCCCTCTCCTTGCCCTCAACCCACGTTCCTACCAGTCCATCTACGTCAAATCCCTGCGCAAACGTCCATAAATCCTCACTCTCATTTTTTATCCATCCTAAATTCCAAAAGAGCACCTTTATAACTCCACTGACCAGCTGTTTCCCTACCCCCCTATTCTACCTTCGTATCCGACGTATCCTATCTTCGTTGCTCTTCCTTCGCTCCTCTCCTTTCTAGCTCTGCCATTAAGCATTTTTCAAGTATACCTCTCTTTCCACGTCGCTTCGTGATCAATGTGGACCTTTTTATCCTTGAGCCTACTTTCATTTCGCATCACCGCCAGCTTATCTCGCCAGTTCACCAACTCTACCACCGCTGCCTAATTCCTCCTTTTCTCCTTAATCCTCGCTTTAACCACCTTGCCCTGAAACTCCTCTATGCTTTGTAGTAGTGTTCCACTCCTTCCCGTTCTCCCCGCTCCTCACCCTCAGCCATCTCATCACGATATTATTTTATTTTTCCCTTTTTCTCTCCTCTCCATTCTTAACTCTATTGCCATTATACTTCCCCTTTGCCGCTGACACTTCCTCCTTGTTCCTCCATTCTTCCATTTTTTCTTCTATTATGTGCTCGGCCTAGTCCCAGATAGCTTTCTGCTCTCCGTCTACCCTGCCATCATCTTCCATGACTAGCTTGACCTCTACCACCTCGTATCTTTTGTCTGCCCTTTCCTTCCACAACCTAATATCCTCTTTCACCTGTTTCATCTCATCATCTTTTTCCTTTCTTGCCGACACTGACACTGTCTCTAATCCTCCCACTTTCTCCCTCAGCACTTTCATCTCTTTTACGCCTGATTTCCGATATCAAAATTCCATTTCCACATCACGATCACTGCATGAACGCATCCAGGGTGGTGAGAGAGGGGATTGACGAGTGACAGTTATTTACACCGTTGCTCACGCGTTGGGCACATCTGCGCTAGATATTATATCACTAGCCTCCTCGGTACCTCCGCTAACCCTGCTCATGTGCTTCCCTTTCCATCGTGCACCGCTGGACGCCGAGCCACGTGGTATGCTGAACAACCCCCCTCCATCTAACTTACTCCCGACGCTCTCGTTATCACTTTCCCGCTCGGTGACTACCTGCCCGTCCTTCGGTGAATGAGATTTCTACATCCTACTGCAACCAACAGATGTCTCTGTTTTTAGTTGCCGCCTTTATGCCATCTCTCTATACTTAACCCGACTACTCTCTATGCTTTCTTTCCCTTTATTTCACCCCAAAAAGCCCTTTCAGACATCCCTTTAACTTCCCGACAATACACTGAACCCGCTTGCTCCCCTCACCCGCTCAATCTCACAAATGCAAATCCGCATACCTTTTTTGACAAGCTAACCTTACTTTCCCTTTCTACCTATACCTCCTCTATTCTACCTAATGAAAACGACTTTTTATTTTCTCCTCTTATCCTCCGCACTCTTACTCGCCTTCTGAACTTCCGCCCTCACACTCTACTCACACGTTTGAAACAAATTCCGTAAAACTCTTACACCACCTTTAGCCAACACACTCTACTGCCACCACCAACATAAAAGTCCTCCTTCTTCCTAACTTGGCAGATGTATTTTGAAAAATTACAATAGTTTATGGGAATTTGAAAATATAGATTTATCAGGTTTGAAATTTCCAAAAAAACTTATATCATTTAATTTCTGGAATTTCATTTATCAGTTTTATTCAGATCTTTCGTAAGTTCCAGATATCTACATGAAAATACAGAGAGCTCTTCTTATCATTGTTTGCATTCTTATACGCCAGAAGGTTAAGGAAATGATTTATAATTATGTTTTTCACAAATTTTTTTATATTTTCCATTCTCGAGATGACAAAAGTATTTAGAAGCCATAAAAGTTGTAAAAATAGGGTTGATTCAGAGAGTCACTTTCTACACAGAAGTTTAAGAGAATCAGTTTCCAGTTCTGTGCTATTGAAGAAGAAAGAATGAGGATCTTTGCCGGCACTCTACTGCTGGCGTTTCTTAGTCTCCTTCACGTCAAACGTAAGTGTAACATAATATCAATATCAACATTCATTCGAAAAATTTCATGTATTTTCTCTCGAATACTCCAATATAATTGGTTATTTGAAGTGATAACTTGCAAACTTCTAAAGATTTACACAGTCTTCTTGGCTGGAATCAAATATAAGATTTCTTTATTAAATTCTGTATATTCTATGTATGTGTAGCCTCATTTACGAGCAAGTAATCTTTTCCAAACCATTAGTCTACTATTGTGAATTTGAACTTCCATTAGGAGACCTGGCGGCTATCTATAGAATTAACCAATATGGCTGCCGCTGAGCTTCGCAAAGCATTGTTCGAATTCGTGTTGCGCTTGATGTAACGCGATACTGTTTATCCATGTGCTAAATTTATTAGTTAAAAGTTTATTGGAAGTTAATGAAGATAATATAAAAGTTGAAAAATGAAATTCTCACGGAAACATAGAAAAGAAAACGATACTCGCAGAGGCAGTATGTGCTGTGTTGTCAATTGTAACTCCAAAAAAATATTAACACTTATAGGAATCACCTCAAAGTACAAAAATTTGGAGGTGGTTCTTTTAGTGTTTTCCAAGAGGGTGTAAACACTTATATCACGTTGATGAAATACTTCTTAAGGGCGTTGGACAGTCTCGACTTAGAATTTCTCTCGGATAGGTACGGCACTGACTTCCGTATTTATTTGCTTTTGGGCCTTTCGTGAAGAAATAAAGAAAAGCTAACATAAACCTGGGGTCTTTCAGGACCTATTTATTGAATAAATTTCAAATAACTTACCCTTGGGCTGAGGAATTAAATATTTTCATAGTGAACATGAATATTCCGGAATGCAGAAATGCTCTGTTAGCAAAAGATGTCGGCAAGACTAGTTCAGCAACAGCCAGACCGGTCGCTATTTTAATTTTTCCCGTACAACACCAACATCTAAGATACATTCTTGGTGATCCGCTATGATTCCTAGATTCCTTGCAAGACGATGGTCACCACAAAATTCGCGATCACATTGCGGAAAAGCACAGTCCATTGAGAGAAACTGACAGGTCCTGTGTACGAGGTCAGTGAGAATGTAGTTGTACGCCAAAAGAGTATACCACGCGAGTCAGCGCTGCTGACGGCACTTATCGGGGCTTTCACTTATCGACGTATGCAGACCCCGCCAAAGTTCGAAATAAAAGCGTGAATTATAATTGCCTGGGAAGACATTTAAATAGTTCTGGCAAATGCCATCTCTAAACGCACCGATTCCAGGGATAAACAAATCTGAAATGATTTATAAATATAAAAATGTAGATGATATTTATAAATCTGCCAATTTCTGGGTTGCACATGTGGTGACTTCAGTAATCTCGAAATTTTTAATTCAGTGATCAAATGATTAAGGAAAACTATAAACAAATTCATAGACAGACCAAATCAAAAATCTCAGGACTGCAAACATGGTAATCTTGTGATTTTGAAATTTATTCATTGGTGCACATCTAATGAATTTGTCAATTTCAAAATTTATGATTCAGTGCTCAGGTAACTGAGAAAAATTATAATCAAATTTACAGACACGCCAGTCTAAAAATTTTACAATATTTCACATGTAATAAACTTGTCAATTCCAAAATTTATAATCAGTGTTCAGGTAATTAAGGAATATAATAAACAAATTGACCGATGGCCCAGTTCAAAAATCTGAGGATTGTAAACACGATAATTTTGCTATCGTGAAATTCATTTATTATTGCCTGAAAGGATTTGAAGTTCACGAAAAAATGTGTAGGAGACCCAGCTCAAAAATTGTACAGCATTGCACATATAATAAATTCATCAATTTCAAAATTTATAATTCAGTGTTCAGATGATTTAGGAAAATTAAAAACAAATTTACAGACAGGCCAGTTAAAAAATCTCAGAATTTCAAGTATGGTAATTTTTCAAGTTTGGAATTTATTGGCGAATGAAGGAAGTTAGAGTCCAGAAGGAGATGTGCAGGGAGGCTTGTTTAGAAATTTTTCAATTGCAAAGTGATAAATTTGTTGATTACTTCTGAAATTGTAGAATGGGGTAGATTTTATTTCGAACTTTGTCGGGGTCTGGATACGTCGATAAGTAAGAGCCCCGATGAGTATCGTTAGCAGCGCTGACTAGAGTGGTATGCTCTTTTGGCGTACAACTACATTCTCACTGACCTCACATATAGGACCTGTCAGTTTTTCTTAGTGGACTGTGCTTTTCGCGATGTGAATCGCGAATTTTGTGGTGACCATCGTCTTGCAAGGAATCTAGGAATCATAGCGGACTACCAGCAATATATCTTAGATGTTGGTGGTGTGCGGGAAAAAGTAAAATAGCGACCCGTCTCACTGTTGCTGAACAAGTCTTGCCGACATCGTCTGCTACCAGAGCATTTCTGCATTCCGGAATATTCATGTTTACTATGAAATTATTTATTTTCTCAGCCCATTTGAAATTTTTTTGATCTATAGATCCTGGAAGACCCCGGGTTTTTGTTAGATTTTCCCTGTTTCTTTAAAAAAGACCCAAAAGCAAATAAATACGGAAGTCAGTGCCGTAACTTTCCGAAAAAATTCTAAGTCGAACCTGTCCAACGCACTGAATTAAACGTATTGAGACCAATGCTAATAATATACATACCGAAGTCCTGCAGCAGCCATGTTTGTTACAATACAGCAGCGCTTCTTTGCCCGCGGTGGACGTTTTCGCCGCCAATATTGCCAGTTGAGCAAGAATCCTAAAGGTTTATGCAGCTATACTACGAAGCCATCCTAAATGTCATATTTTTTCTCAAAAAAATTAGGTGCTGAGTCACAACTTCTCTTGGAGATAGAAAGAGAGGATGGAAATTTTATAAAAGGGCCACTCCGCCGTATTTCTAAGCCACCCCAGTGGATGGAAGTCAAGCCTGAAGGTGAATCCGTCGTGTATTTTGTATATTTATGTATAGACAAGCATCATTTTGAAGCTCCAATCAGTCAACTTAAAATGGAAGGGCCCAACGGCAATAATATTCGATTGAATGCTTTTCCTGGAAGAGCTACAATAACTATAGATGACCTACATTTTCGAACAAACTCTGGCTTCGAGCTGTACGCTGTTGGTAACAGACAAGCATTATCCCCCGATCGCATATTTTTAACAGTACCCGGGAAGGAGGGCATTTATACTGCAAGTCTTCGAGATTGTACAACTTTGATTAGAGCAGCTATGAAGTTCGGGGACATAACCCGGAGTATGTCCAAAAACTTACATCGCAATTTTCTAAGTAAGGAATGATGATCAGAATGGATTTAAAAAATTATGCCTAGCAACTGAAACAGAGGTCTCCAACGCGTGAGCAACGTTGTAAATAACTGTCACTCGTCAATCCCCTCTCTTGCCACCTTGGATTCGTTCATGCGGTGAGCGCGATGTGAAGAGGAAAACGAGAATATGATTCTCGAAGAGGAAGAAAGGAGAAGTGCGCCAGCCTTGCGTTGGACACCCCTGAACTAAATCTATTCAATAAACTCATCATTCAACAGCTATATTTTATACCCCCCTAGGTTTTGTAAAGTACATTGTAGCTTCCGTTCGGCATTGACCCCTCCCCCCTCCGCCTCCGGTTGGGCCGTAGATTTTTAGTACTTTTAGATTTACATTATGATTATCAATAAATAATATAATCTAATACAGCAATGCACTTGTATTAAACGAGTTCTTGACACTGACGATGCCAGCGTCTGGCTGCGGTTGCGCTGCCATACGAATGCCAGACAAAAAGACAATGCGTGCGCAAGCTTCTCACTGCTCATGCGCTATAGCATTTCTGGCGCGTTATTTCAAATTTTAAACTGGATAATAACAATTACGTCACTTTGATTTCAAAAGCCATAAGGGGTATAAGGGCGACTTGGCCTGCACTCTGCACCCCTCTTCTTCAACGTAGCCTTTAGGTAGCTTATCATCTTTCCCTCCGTGGGTACCAAATGAGCCGCGTGGTTTATAAACGTTCTCTTAACGATTGGAAAGGGAAGTTTGTTGAAAGTATTTTAAAGCGAAAAAAAAAATTTGGATGTTGCTTTCCTGTTGAAAATTCTAAAAAGAACTTCATCAAAATCATTGATAGATAGCATTACTATAATTTTCTTTTAATTTTCAAAATCTGCGATTTGTTTATTTGTATTTTTTGTTTCTGAAATGCTCTGATAGCGTTCAGCTATCTTCAGTTTCACTATCCTATTGGATACCCATTTTTTCAATAAGCTATTTTTAATAATGAGTGAATTCTCATCGTGATATCTTATTTTGGATGATTCAATCGCATTATCACGCAATCAGACTGAGTGGATCTTAAGCCAATGCCTTAGGCCCCACGCTCGACCAACTGACTAATCTACTTATAATTATATGTCTTTTTATTCCAAGTGTTGAACCTAAGAATTTAATTTTATTTTTCTATTCCATTTTTTGGAAGACAAACTGTGTATCATCTCTATGTCTCTAATAAAGATAATGTCACAGCCTAAATTATTGAAACTTTCTCTCTCAATATTATCCATAACGATATTTGCGTCTATTGCTGGAGCTGTGAATATGTTTTTAGTTTTTATATTATTGTATACAATGGCGTAGCTACCACTGACCTAAGTGGTTTCATTCTTCAGAGCCCGGACCTCAGGGGGCCCCCAAAAGTTGAGGCTTTGCTAGTAAATTTATTTTCGAGGGGCTCCTGCCCACTAGTCAAAACAGGGCCCCCTAAATCGTAGCTACGTCACTGATGGCATAGGGCAGGGTAGGGCGAGATGAGAATGGAGTATGAGCCCAGTGATGCCAATGTCGGCGCCTTTTCCTTTGCGCTTGCGTTGCGGCCGCTTGCCCATTGGCCACAGTTGGCGCCAGTTGGCACGCTAATTCAAAATGAGTAATAAAACTACTTCTCGCAATCAAAATAAATAATCAATAAAAATCGCCCCAAAATACATAAAAATTGTATAAAATTTAATTTGAGGCAATATTTTCTGAGAAAGAGTTAGTCTTCAGAATTTGAGAGAAAATCAACTGATTACTGGGAAATACCTGTGTTTTAAATTTTGTTTATGCCGAGAAGTGGTTTTATTACTCATTTTGAATTGGCGTGCCAGCTGGCGCCAACTGTGGCCAATGGGCAAGTGGCCGCAACGCAAGCGCAAAGGACGATTCGCTATCATTGGGATTACTGGATGAGCCACTCAATTTGCTCGTAAGCTATACATTTTTTTATGACTGTTATTGGTAAGAATATCAGGAAAAGGAGGTTCCAACTTCGCTTTAGAAGAATTTCAGGGTAATCTTCAATTTATCTGTAAAAACGAGAATTGAAATTTAAAGACCTGTAGTTTGTTATTTTGTAATTTTTTCAAGAGGCCAAGATTCACTAAAAATCAAAAGTTAGATATTTTTCCGCTGGTTATTTAGATAGATTATATATTAAATTGGAAGTTTTCGACAAATGTATTCATAATTATGAAACAAAAAAAGCAACAGCCACTCTTCTGAGGCGGAATAAGCAACCTCCCTTTAGACCAACCTTACCTCTTTCGTAACCATGTAGTATCAGGTATCTTCGTTTTTTATGCAATGTTAGTTTTAGGATACAGTGAAATTGATAGTAAGAATAAGAATGTTGAAAAATAATAAAAAAAGAATAAACGTCAAGAATGGTCAAAATAAAATGTGAGAGCCGCAGTGCGGTCTGTGTTAGAGTCAAAAATGATCTGCCGAAGAGCGCCAGAAAAACACGGTGTTCCCCAATCAGTTCTGGGAAGAAAAATCATTCAATGCTTGAATAATAAGGAAAACGTTGATGTAGCTTGCAAAAAAGATAAGTGCTGATAAACTGAAATAGAAAAAATATTGCATGTTCGTGGTGGTAGTAGAGTGTGTTTACTGACAGGTGGTGAAAGAGCTTTACGGAATTTTTTTTTCAACGTGTGAGTTAATTGTGAGTGTGGAAATTTCAGAAGCTGAGTAAGGGTGCAGGGAATGATTGGGGAAGATAAAAAGTGGTATTTATTGGGTAGAAGAGGTGGGGTTCAGGTAGGAAGGAAAAGTAAGGTTAGGTTGTCAAAAATATAGGCAGATTAGTATTTGATAGATTTAGTGAGTAAGGAGAGTAAGCGGATTTAGTGTATTGCTAGGGAGGTAAAGGGATGTGTAAGACCTTTTTGGGGTGGAGTAAAGGGCATAGAGAATATGATAAACAGGTTTGAGTGAAGTAGAGGGAGAGGGCATAAAGGTGGGAAATCAAAACAGAGGCATCTGTTGTGGACAATAGGATGGAGAAATTTAATCTCATTTACCGAAGGACGGACAGGTAGTCACCGAGCGGGAAAGTGATAACGAGAGCGTCGGGAGTGACTTAGATGGAGGAGGGTCTTCCAGCACACCACGTGGTTCGCTGTCCAGCGGTGCGCGATGGAAAGGGAAAAAGATGAGCAGGTTGAGCAGGGAAACGAGGAGACTAGTGATACAATGTCTAGCGCAAGTAAAGGTGACGACCTCTTGCTCCAAAAGAGGAAGAGAGATTATCAAGAGAGTCCGACGAAGAGCGTAGTAGAAAGTCCTTCCAATTAGAGCGACAGAACGCGTAGGTCACCTACAGGAATTCAAGGCCATTTGAACAGTGATACCATGGGGGTCTCGATATCGGAAATCAGGTGGCTGAGGCAGGAAATAAGGGCTATGAGGGGGGATAAGAGCATTCGGGAAGAAAAATGTGAGAACAAAATGAAAGAGATGAGGGAGAAAGTAGAAGTATTAGAAACAGTGGCAGTGTTGGCAAGGAAAGGAGAAGAAGATGAGATGAAACAGGTGAAAGAGGATATCGGGGTGTGGGAGTAAAAGGCAGAAAAAAGATTCAAGGAGGTAGAGGCCAGATTGGTTATAGAAGATGGTGGCAGTGTGAAGGGAGACCAAAAATATATCTGGGATAAGGTCTAGAACATAATAGAAGACAAGTGGGAGAATGTAGGAACAAGGAGAGGAAAAAGGGGAATGAAGTACTGGTGGTGAAGTCGGAAAACTGTCAAGATAAGCTCGCGGTAATGGAACGTAAAAGCAGGATTAGGGATAAGGAGGTGTACATCGATCACGATCTGACGTGGAAAGAGAGGGGCATTCAAAGAATGCTAAATGACAGAGCTAGAAAGAAAAGGAGGAAAGGGAGAATGGAAAGGGTTGAGTATAAGGAAATAAAAATTGAGGAGACAATGTGGGTTTGGGATGAGGAGAAAGAGGAGTTGGGGGAAATGCAGAGGGACTTATCTCATAGGAAATAAGGAGGTAGGGGAACAGCAGGACAACGGAGTTAAAAAGTGCTCTTTTGGAATGTAGCATGGATGAAAAAGAAAAATGAGGATTTTCGGAGGTTCGTGTAGGGAGTTGATGTGGTAAGACTAGAAGAAACGTCGGTAGAGGGCAAGGAGTGGAGTAAAATGAAACCGAAGCTACCAAGGGGATCCTGGTGGAGGCTCCAAGAGGCGGTAAGATTAAAGAACAAAGGTGAGGCTAGTAGAGGAATTATATGAGGGATCAGGGAGAATTTTGTAGAAGTAATTCACGGGGCGGAGTGAGGGGCAAGGGGTTAAAACGAGGTCCCTAAAGATAGGAGGGATGCAGTGCAAGTTTGTGACCGTCTGCAATTGGCATGGGATAGGAAGAATCACAGAAAGGGTGGAGGATGTTAGAGGCGATAGATAGGTGAAAAGGGTGGTATGGGGGGAGGGGAGTTCAATGCGAGAATGGGAAGGGAAGGGGGCCTCCACAGGGATGGGAAAAGTTTTGAAAAGAGATCAAAGCACACGTTTATGATTAAGGAGGGGGAGATTCTGAGAGACTGGATGTTGGATAGAGGGTGGGCGGTCGCAAATGGTACGATAACAGGGGACGAAGAGGGACAGATCACGTATGTGAATAATGCGGGAGCATTGGTTATAGACTATGTGGTCATGAATCTGCATGGGTAGGAGGAGACGGGGAGATTTGCAGTAGAAGGGAGGATAGAATCAGACCATCAGCCTCTAATCTTGTGGGTAAGATGGGAGGACTGTGAAAGGCAAGGAAAAGAAGAAGTTGAAATGGGTCAGAGGGAGGTAGGACGGGGAGGCTATAGAAAAGTGCCAGGAGCAGCTAGGGAAAGTGACGTTTAAAGGGAAATCAGTGGAAGAGATATGGAGGGGGGGGGGGAATAAAAATGAAGTTGGAAGGGTGTGTGCAAAAGAAAAGATATATAAAGAAGAAGAAGAAGGGAATGGTGAAACCTAGGTGGGATAGGGAATGCGAAAAGATGAAGAGAAGGGTGAAATGTGAGAACAAGAAGTGGAATTATGGAACCACGAAGAGAGGGAATTACGTGGAGATGAGGAAGGAGTTTAGGTTGATGTGTAAAAGAGAAGAGCAAGGGAGAGAAAATTAGCTGGAAGAGGGGTTGAGAAGTGTTAAGACCGAGAGAGGCGTATAGAAGTTAATAAATAGGTTTAGAAAGCGCAAGGAGGTTATAATTATAATTGCTATGACTGAACAACGAACATCAATAAACACCTGCAGTCCTGTTCTTCTTGCCTATTTCTAATTGTTCCATTCTTTGTTTTTTCTTTATAAATAATAGCTTTTTCGTTTAAAATGATTTATTTTGAATTTGGGAGGATAACAATGATAATTCACCTAATACGAGACAATACTATCTAAAAAATGATTCTGGCTAAGGGTCACTTATTATTTGTTAATAACCAGGAAGTCAAAGCAAAACTAAAGTTTTTTGAAAAATGCGAGTTCTTTCATCACTCCAAAAAAAATGATTAATTACAACAATAAAGCCTTCGAATAAGCATGTTTATCAACTTGTATGCTTTTAAAAGCTAGCCTAGGCTGCGAGTCTGTCGAATCTCGCGCTC
>WSXT02059782.1:0-12684 GCA_011762715.2 Neuroterus valhalla
GACTGGTTATAGGCATAATGTAGGTCACACACCTTCCCCATTCCCCAAGCCATTCCCAAGCATTTCCCATCCCATTTAGAGTCTTAGGAAAGGCACCCCTATGACTGGTCATAGAAATAATTGAGGTCACACACCTTCCCCATTTCCCAAGTCTCGTGCGGGGCTTGAAGGCAGATGAAGCGAGATTGTTTTGAGTGAAAAGACGTAATGAACTGCAAGCAACTCTGAGCTCTCGTAGGTTTCGTTTCTCCCATCCATTCTACGCTTGAGTGTCCTACCTTCCAAGAATTTCCTAGGTTCATTATTTCTGCGAATTTTAATATTTAACGTCTATCCAGTCTTCCAGGAATTTCTTATACAATTTAAGTCGCACGGCTAGAGATTTTGCACGATATCTGTGATTTTCTATATTTGTCGTCTATTTTATCGAAAACCATCACTATCATATTCGTGATCAGCGCGTCAAAATACGTCGGTATGCAGAGTTCTGAAGAAATTGGAGGTATGCGCTTTTCGGAACTTTATCCACTGATTTTATGGTAAACCTTCCGAAGATTCCAAAAAGAATAACTCCTTCTGCTGATTCTCATGGAAAAGACTGAGATCCAATAAATTAACCGTTGAGGAAACTCCTATGTTCTGCTGCTTATTTCTCCGTTATTGTAGCCGAATGTGTAAACTGATAAGAAGAAGCACAAAAGGACTTTCACAGAGCTCATCGGTCCTAAAATTGTATCTCTCATAACAAAAGTTTGGCAATTGGCGTTTCCGTCAAACAGAGACTGTTCCACGATAAGATTGTACAATGAGTACTAAAGGAATAGGTAACAATATAAGGAAATAAAAGTGAGACGCGTACGGAACGAAATCTCTTCTATCGCTTAAAAAATAATAAATATAAAATTTCCTCAAATAATCTTATAAAAGTAATGCGTGTATTTGAAACATGCGGTTTCGAATGCGTATTTAAGTACGTTCTTCTTCTAAGCACGAATTCGAAACTCCGTTCCTACCGCGTGTTCCAAAGACACGCATTACTTTTTAAAAATTTTTTGAGGAACATTTATATTCAGTATTTGTTAAGCGACAGAAGGAACTTCGTTCCTTTCGAGTGTCACTTGAACAGTTTACTTTTTTTCGTTATTACATTCTCATCAGAGAAGGTATCAGATTTGTTGTAAATTTGACCCCCCAGTTTTTGTCAAATGTTCACGTTTTGAGACCCCCTGAACCTGGAAAACAGGTTTTTACGAATGTGACTGTCTGTATGTCTGTCTGTGAGCACGATAACTTTCAAAAAAACTAATAAATTTCATTGGCTTTTGGTACACTCTCTTAGTGTCAGAAACTGAAGGTCAAGTTTGTAAGCCAGCTATTTTGGATTGAAAATGAAGGAGCGGGAGCATTTTGAAAATTTTTGAGACCATTTTTTTAAAGACTTGATGATCGTAAGTACAGCTTCCTGTAGTGCGTGATAAGTCGAACAATTTATTCCCATGATCTTTTTTGATGAGAACAAAATTGGCAGAGTTATGGCATTTTGAAAATTCAAAAATATAAGCAAAAATGAGAATTTTCAGCTGAACAATGAAAGATATGAAAAAAAAGTATAGAAGAAGAAATGTTTCTTTTTGGAAGCTCTACAAGATCGTGCATACAACTTCTCGAATTTTCGCAAAAAATCGAAAATTCCAATTTCGATCACAAAAAATATGGGAAAATATTTTGTGAATTCGATAAATTTCGAAATAATGGTGATATTCGATCGTGCTTTTGCACCCATTTTGAGGGACCCAAAATACAAACTGAGTTCGTTAGCCAGCTGTTTTGAATCAATAATAAAAGAGGGAGAGCACTCTGAAAATTTGTTTGGACTTCTTTCTCCAAAATTAAAAAATTGCAAAGTCGGTTCCTTGTAGTAGGTAAAAAGTGAAACAATTTATCCTTATGATTTTTTTTCGATAAAAACAAAATTGTCAGAGTTTTGGCATTTTCAAACTTCAAAAATATAAACGAAAATTAACATTTTTAGCCAAACAACGCAAGATATGAAAAAAAAATTTGAAGGAAAAGAATTTTTCTTTTCGAGAGCCCTCCAGGATGATCTTTACAACTTTTCGAGTTTTCTCGAAAGATCCAAAATTCAAATTTTAGTTGCACAAAAAATAATGGAAAATAGGAAGATTCCTTTTTGGGTCAAAATATGTGAGGTACGGGGAATGAAAATAAACTAAAATTGTGCACCAAGAAAAATTCTACAAATAAGGGAACATCAACTTTTTGAAAGGACAAGTAGTTTTTGGTTCGTTTATAAAAAAGCATATGAAAAATTAAAAACATGAAATTTTGGACAATATACATAGGATTAGAAAAAATCGAACAGACGCAAGTTCTCCGCCAGGAAAATATCTTTACATGTGTTATCAACTTCTTTAACAGGACATGTATTTTCCATTTCAGTCAGGAAAAATAACTATTGAAATGAGATAATAAAATTTTTGAAAAAAATGGCTAAGGCTGACACAGAAGATTGATAGAGAAAAGTTGTTCACCCAAAAATTATCTGTAAATTTGTTATCATTTTTCCTATTGGACACGTAGTTCTTGTTTGAATCGTAAAAAATAAAATTAAACTTTAAAAAATTGAATTTCTTGGAAAACTACCCAACTTGTGAGAAAAATTAGGCAACAAAACTTCTCCACCGAACTCTTCACATACATTAAATTAAAGTAGTCGACATTTTTCTTTAAGTTTCAAAAGCTCTACATATAACTGTAGAGAAGTACAAAGGCCGAGCGTGTAGCGCGAGGTAAATTCATAACCGAGCGCGGAGCGCGAGGTGAGATGACCATCGAATCAATAGGTCGTAAAAGATGATCGTTGAAATTTCAACGGGTGCCATATATCCCTCTCTGTAGAGTCTCTAGACCCCAATGAGATCGAGATTAGTATCGTTGGTGCTTCTCTTTCATGTCACATTCACAAGGCAATTTTCGTACAATTTTCCATCAGCTTATGTTCATTCATAAATCCTACATAATTATTAGTACAACGAAACTTGGATCGCAGAAATCGGACCATTTTTACTTATATTGCGAAACGAAAATGAAATATCAGGAATCGTAAAAGGAGACCGATTTTTGCGATTCAAACTTTGCTATAAAGCTTATAACAATAAGGTATCAAATGAGTGAAAATTTGTTGAGAATTTTTCGGAATGCAAAAAGTTGCATTCTCGTAGAATCCATGTATCGTAAACCATGGTCGTGAAAATTCTAACAGGTGTCATATATCTCTTCAAATGAATAAGTTGTAAGCAGGGGAAGTTGAAATTTGAACCGGTTCATTATGTCAATGCTACTATGTGAGAGTATACTAGGATCGTTGACGCTTCTCTTTCATTCCACATTTACAAGGCACTTTTTCTACAATTTTTACCAGCTTATGTACATTCAAAAATCCTTTATAAATATCAGTACAACGAATTTTGAATCGCAAAAATCAGACCGTCTTTACTTATATCACAAAACGATAATGAAATAGCAAAAGTCGCAAAAGTAGACCGATTTTTGCGATTCAAACTTTGTTGTAAACTAATAAAAATGACGTATCGGATGTTTGGCAAAATCGGTTGAAAATTTTGCGAAATTTAACAAGCCGCATTTTCTTCAAAATTTTAGGTCGTAAAGGATGCTAGTAAAAATTTCAAATGCTTCCATATATCCTCTTCTCGCTAGAGTCTCTAGAACCCAATGAGATCGAGATTAGGTCCGTTGACGCTCCTCTTTCATTTTACATTTAGAAGGCAATTTTTGCACAGTTTTCCAGAAGCTTATGTATACATTCAAAAATTATTCATAATTAACAGCACAACAAAACTTGAATCGCAAAAATCGGACCGTTTTTACTTATATTACGAAACGATGATGAAATAGCAAAAATCGCGAAACTTGACCGATTTTCGCGGTTCTAACTTTGTTGTAAAGCTAATAACAATAACGTATCGAATGTTTGAAAAATTGGTTGGAAATTTTGTGAAATTCAAGAAGTCGCATTTTCGAAAAATCTATAGGTCGTAAAGGATCCTCGTAAAAATTTCAACGGGTATCATACATCTCTCTCTAGACAATCGTACAAATTTCAACCGATATCAGAATCTAAAGTAAATAACGCTGTCACTGCAACGGTAATTTATGACTTCACAGCGTAACGGTACCAAAATACTCTTATGAAATTGGTACCTACCCACAAAATCTCTCTACCGTCGTATAAGGAACTACGTTTCAAAAGTATTCACATTTCCGTCAGAAATTGTTGGTTTAGATGATCCCAGAAAGCAGATATGCTTCATGAAAGATAGAGTTCCGAAATTTGAGTCACCTGGATCCCAAAAATTGTCCTTAATCTCCCTAGGTTATGCCACGAGTTGAAGTTGAAGCACAAAACTTGAAAAATACTGAATTTCTTCGAAACTTCTAACATGCTGCATCTTTTTCGAACAAATAAGGATATCTTCACTCAGACTCATCAGACGCGGAATTTCATAGGCTTTCTAATTATTTTCTCCTAAATCTCTATCTCTTCTTCTACTGGGTTATCGCGGTATCATGGAACTCGGCTTACCCTACTATTTGGGAATCAGGACTAAAACATTCTATGCGTCACTATTGGTCCCTCGCCGAACTAACCATACTAACTATACCACGTCCAACGTTCGTATATGTAATGAAATATATGCAGAAACGTCTTCAGAACATTGTTTCTAACTTTGGCAATCTCTGTTTTCAAATATTGATGATTATTTGCCTCGAATATGAAATTAGCACCCCAGCATAAAAAATCAATCAGTTCGGGGATTTGTTGCGTTAGAGAACAAATCCACAAGAATTTTTTGGTCTGATCCTTATATTGTGAAAAAATATTGGTCCAAATGACATCAGTTTTTTCGTGTCAAGATGTGTCAAGATGTGTCATGCCCCAAAGTGAAATTTTGATTATTTTTAAAATACATATGACGAGTTCCAATAACCCAGACTATATACATTCAATTATAAAAACTCATGAACAGAAAAATACTTGTTTTACAACATTTTTCCTGATACCAGAAGTAAATTAGACGCAAATCAAAACGTTGCTTGCAGCCATATTTTTTGTGGAACTGTAACGCCCTCTTGGCGCGGTGGGAGTTACGTTCCCCAAAACCATTCATCAATTTTTGAACTAAGGGTTATTTTCGCTTGTTTTTCTCCTTTTTCCCATCGCGTCTACCCTTATTATTGATTATTTTTACATCCTGCAAACATTCCCAAAAAATGATTACTTTCGCAAATTACGCAAATCACAATACCTGCGTTTGAATGAACCTACCTTACAGTTAAACAAATTTTCATCAAATATTAATTACTTCAATTTCTCATAAACTAGGTCAAGTAACACGAACTAATTAATTAATTTTCAAAACTTTGCTATGTCTCTGATCTAATTTGTTCAACCCTCAGCAAAATAAAAAGCTTTAATATTCAACTCCAGTTAAATTCCTGATCAAACTTTAATTACTAGGCATAAGTCTTTCGCAACGAAGCCAAATGCGCTTGAATAATATTCCTAGGGTAGATGCTCTCCCTGAACAAGGTATTCTCTCTTCGATCGAATTTGAGCTTATAGGATGGGCGGAACTTTTGGCATGATTTAAAGTCGATTCGACCTAGTTGCCTTAATATTGTATATTTCCTCGGCCATGCGTCCATAACCACAGGGATTCTGGAAACTTTTTCAATATCTGGATCAAAAATTTCGCTCTAGTTCTCCTTCCTTCGATTTTTGCTGCGTCGTTGCGGAACTCATGACTTCATTCGTCTAATCGTTCTATCAGCTATTTTTGAATGAAAGGTGTATGAAAAGAATCGGCAACGTTCACATGAGAATCACTCCACTCTCTCTCATCCTATCTTTAAATGCAATTTGAAATCGCAATTCGATACGTTCATTAAGCACCTATTGACAAAAGGCATGACAAAAGGTTATGACTCCGCGAAAATGAAAAATTGCAAATGCAATTTATGATTCCGCAACTACCGATTCTCTCAGTGAATTTTACTCGTAAATGCACGAACAGATACAATAAATATTTCCACACGAGGAAATTAGTCATTTTTATGACTACGGCTGCCCTTCCCAACTCTTCAAAACTGTTACGAAAAAACGCTTCTCATAATTCAGTTCATGAATTCATTTCCAAACAAACAAAAAATCATACTTCCTTCTCCAATCAATCTCTTAAATTTTTTACTAATTTGAACAGGAATAAACAATTTTCTCCACTTTTTTCCTTGCATACGATAAGTGTTATTTCGAAAATTCCTCTTCTTTTTTTATGGAGATTAGTTTTGTATCAAAAGAGAGGAAATAGTACAAATGTAATAATAAATGAAATTGGAAGGAAAGATACAGGTTAAATAACTGTGCCCATATTGAGTCACATGCGCCAAGTCTCACCTGGAGCAAGCCCCATTTGCGGCAAGTCTTACCTGCAGCAAGACTCCCTTGCGGCAAACCTCTAAAGAGGCAAGTCTCCCTCGCGGCATCTCTCTCAAATAGATTGCCAATTTTGTGGCAAGTCTCCCGAACCGAATTGTCTACCTGTGGCATCTCTCCATTTCTAAAGTGGCAAAAGTGCAACATCTATCCCTGACTCGATTCTAGGCTATGTGACCTACATACTTTCCAGGACCAGTCACAGAGGTGTTCCCCCCCTCCCCCCCCCCCCTCCCCTTGAGACTTTAGAAAAGGGGGAGGTTTTGTGACCTAAACAATTGTCTCCACCTATCACAGGGGTGCCTTTGTCCAAGGGAGACTTGCCGCAGATAAGACCTGCTGCAATTAGACTTGCCTCAGGTGAGACCAGCCGCAGATGAGACTTCCCACAAGGGAGACTTGCCGCAAAAAGACTTGCCGCAGATGAGGCTTGCTGGAGACGTGATTTGCTGCAGGTAAAACTTGCCGCAGGTGAGACTAGCCGCACGTGACTTGATGCGGAACCAAATAACTTATATTTTTGGCATCTCCATAATTCGTTTACAGACCTGGAAATTCTGCAGTAATTACTTCAGCTGAATTCCATTTGGCTTCATCTGAAGAATTGGTAAAAGAGAAATCTACATTGTAATGACCAATTGATGTATGCGATATATAACATCAAAGCGGAAATATCATGTAGAAGTGTTTTGATAAAAAATAACATAGTCTAATGATGATGGATGAGGGCTGCTACTATCGTTCTCATAATTATCCTTTGATCCTTTCAATATTCATCGTTATTCAGCTTATCAAGAATTTCGAAACCTCGCGGATGCATTTTAAGGGTAGTACAGACGATACTGATTCCTCGTAAATATACGAGAATGTACTTGAAAATAAGGATCACAACCTGTTATTGTGTAATAAATTTTTGATGAAACTCACCAAAAGTGTGTGGAGGAATTAAAAGTCAAGGATGCATTTCACCTCAAATTGATTGATGAAAGTTTATCATCTCTTCTCAGCAAGGCAACCTTCTATAATTCGTATTACGTCCTCTACCAAAGTATGTCCAGAAATAAGAGGTATATCTCTCATAGAGGAGCCAATTGTCGTTTGTTTACCTTACTTTCACCCAATGTTGCTGATAATAAAGAAAAACTGTTCAACGAATAATGCGTTAGTTTTGAGTACATCTAAAATAGAGTTGTCCAACGCGTGAGCAACGGTGTAAATAACTGTCACTTGTCCATTCCCTCTCTTACCACCTTGGATGCGTTCATGCGGTGATCGCGATGTGGAAAGGGGTCCTCGGCAGCTGAACTGTGTGAACACTGAACAGTGCGCGCAAGTTGGCGTAGTCAGACGAAGCCTGTGGTGGAACGAGGAGAGATTCCTCGATGAAGCGCTCGGAGAAGGGGAAGAAAGGAGAAGCGCGTCAACATTGCGTTGGACACCCCTGCATTCTGAAACCAAAGCACCACTGCCAAACTTTTAAGTATACAACGTTATTGGTCGGCTCCGACCATCTCCATCTTGTAAAATACTGAGTATCAAATATTTTTGAGACTCTATAGTCGATAGTCAAATCGCGAAATATAATGGCGGAATAATCTTCCAAACGTTTTTGCTATTTAACCGATACTCAAGACACGAAAAATAATGGCGGATTGATCTTTTAAACCTTATTGCTATGTAGTCAATTATGTATAAAGCAGAATAAATCTCTGAAACTTTGTAACTTCAAAAACACTATTCACTTTTGCGCTCGTTCGAAAGCTTTCTACGAATAAAAAAATTTCTGTTTGTATGTAAACAATCTTGTTTTGCAATTTAGATACATGTTCAGCATTCTCCTATTTGCGGAAAGCTTGACTGAACCTTGCCATGCAAATTTTCAAACCTTGTAGTGCAAGGTTTAAGCAAGATTGCCACAAAGCCTTGTGCTCGCAGAGTAAGCATACGATGAAATGTGTTGCAGGTAAACTTCGGAACTGTTGAAATCGATCGTAACTGGGAAAAAAATTTACCATGGTTAGTATTGAGGGAATAATTCAGACGTCTATGTTATTCACTATATTACGTTGTCAGCTGTGCTACTTGAAGCAAAAGTAAGCATATTGTAGACAAAACGTAAAACAGATAATAAAAATTACAAAGGAATAGATTGTTTTCGCTCATAAATCTGATCTGAAACTCGTAGAATTACCATTTTGCTCCAGTTTTGTCAACTGAAACGAACCCAAATGCTAATTTTGGAATAGCAATGAACAGTTATAGATTTGAAGATGAAAAAATTACCTCTATTCCGTGTCGATCTTTACCAGCGAGGTTAGGTTTTTTTTCAGAAAATCTTTCAAATATATTCCTTGTAAACTGATAGTTAAAACAATTCACGTCAGTTCAATCATGATAAACTGTATCTTAATTGATTTTACATGAAATATATATTCACCCAATAATATCTAAACCTATGATGTCCAGCGCCGAGGTTCGAAACGCGTCTTCCAATGATTGAATCAAGATATGTGCAGCCATAAAAGAAACAAGAAAAAGGATTAATGAATACAACGATGAAAAATGTTTCGTCCCTAAAAAAACTATTGCCAGAACGCCAAGATGGTTATCTTACAATTAAATCACGAGGATAAGTGATGGCGTGCGCATAGCGAAATACGTGATCGACTATCGGCCAGTGGATTATCGTGAATTACTGTTACTGCAGCACACCTGAATGAAAATCTAAACACGCGATATGTGGGCGAGTCTGGTGTCTGAAGTTTCTGTAAGTTTGCTTCATGAGAACGATTCACCCCTGAGCCATCAAATATGCTAATTCGCAATCGCGTCTGGAGCAAAGCTGCAAAGAGGACAAAGATGGGGACGAAGACGAAATGATAACTATAGATCAAGATGGCACTTCAGATACAGGAATGAAGAAGAGGAAGGAGGAGAAGGAGGAATTTATACTCAATCGATTTTAGCCCTTCGCCGTAGATTAGATTCGTACTGGGTCGAGTGCAGTATTTACATAGAGCTCGAACAGTCTTGCTAACGGACATGAACGCCATTTCTACTGCAGTAGACAAACTTGAGTCAAACATGACGGAACCTTTTTGAGCTATAAGTATACCTACTTTACTACAGGCCTTACTTTACTTTACTACTACAGGCTTAATGCTTAGGAATTAGGAAACAGTCGAAACTATAAACTAGAGGGTTCCTCTTTGTTAGTTTCATTTCCAATTCGTTCCGCCTTCAAGATCGATGCTTGTAATTGGACCAAACTGGGATAAAAAGCTTATATCGAATAGCCAACGGTTCTAGAGCACTTAATCGAGTAACGGAATCGATTTCAAATATAGGAAAACCTACTCTAGTCCACATTGTCGGAGCTATTCTGCTACAATCGCTTTGGCAATTCTGTCTCTTGAAGGCGATGGAACCAGGTCTCAGTTTAAAAATTGAATAGCCTCATTTTATTCTATAAATAAAAGAATGAGATATTTGTCGGGTACTCAGAGCTTTTCCTCTTTTCGAATCAAGTCTGTTTTGGAAGTAACGATTTGTCCAATTTCTATACTTATTGTTTTGAACGATATTTTCGGAAACTTGGGTTGGAATCCAAAAAAATATTTCACACAAAAAGTATTGGGATTAGCCAATTTTTCACTCTTACCGTTATTGAGTTCTATTTTAATGACTCAGCCTCTTAGTTGGTTCCTACTAGCAAATCGTCCGAAAAATAAAACAAGTGACATGTCCTTTTTTTTACTTCTATAACGAAACGATAATATAATATCAAAAATCGTGACAATAATCCAATTTTTGCGATTGAAACTTTGTTGTAAAGCTAATACATAATAGCATATTAAATGTGTAAAAATTGGTTGAAAATTTTGCAAAATGCAAAAAGCTGGACTCGCGTGAAATCCATAGGTCGTAAACGATGCTCGTAAAAATTTCCACCGGTGTCATATATCTCTCCCTAGACTCCCAATGCTAGCACATTGGTCAGACAATGCATCATATAAAAATGCTAGTGAGAGCGTACTAGGCTCCTTAACATGTCGCAATAGATCGTAAACAATGCTCGTAAAAATTCTAACCGGCGCCATATTCTAGAGTCAATAACGCTCTTTAGCGTCACGGTAGAAAGATACTTTTTGTAGATTAGGTCTCTACCCACTAGTTTTCTCTACCCTTTTATAAGAAACTTCGTTCCAAAAAGGCCCATGTCCAATAATTGCCTCGCATTCTCCAACTCGAAGCACGCTTATCTCATTCCAAGTATTAAAATCTGAAAATATTAATTAAATAGCGTGTGCCAAATTGTGATTCATAACGAGAATCAAACTGATAACTGAAACAACAAGTTTTGTTTTTGGAGAGTTGTTTTTTTATTGTTATTGTGGGTATAATTTTTCGATTCTGATTGAATCTTCCTCTTGCTACTCGCCTTGCTTCACTTTACGTCAATTGATTTCACAATTTTTTATCTTATTGTGGGCATTGGTTTGTGACAGGGAGAAATAACTTTTGATTATAGGCCAAACCTTTCATATATGTCCATTTTTCTATTTCCCTCAATAAACGATAATAAAAATGAGTGGAAAGCATTTATGTTCTATAGACTACTGTTTATCGGGACGAGAACGATCAATTCGAATCTGAATTTTGATTTCCGCTGAGATAGGAAACTAGAGCTTATTTGACTTCATATAAGATAATATTTCGAACTTTGCTTGCCGGCGCGGCCTGAGGCTTTTTAAACGTATTACACTTCAGTCGCCATCAAAACGCGCTGACCCACTGATCTTTTCAATTTAAATAGTTATCACTGCACCACGTAGAGACTTGAATACTTTTTGACCTTGAGTCGCGATGAAAATTTTGAACTTCTCTTACACTGCCAGCAAAACATTGGATTTTTAGTTGAACTTCCGTCTTGTCGTTTGTTCCATCTTCCGTCGCTACGAGAAGGTCGCACGGATAGCCGCTTAAATTTGACAAGGCTGAGCCACGGACAGGCAGGAGGAGATAGGTACGTAAGTGTTCTTTCATGGAACTACTTATCGGGGCAAAGTAGTATAAAGAACGGCAATTATTTGTCGGCGCTTGTAGTGGTCCGTCAGTACGAATTGCACATGGAGTGTGGTTTTCTAGTAGAATCAGGTATTTCACATATAAGATGGATAGCAAGACTGCAAGAACAGAAAACTGATAACTTAGGAATTCGCTGAGTATGATTTTCTTGCCTCGCGACTTAGTCCCAAGTGCAGCGGCAGGAAATTACTTTTCAATTTTTGTATGTCCTCAGTTTATATTATATTTGAATACGCCTTTCGGAGCTCAGAAAACGCTTATTCTATCCTGATTCAATCACGCCAGGCCCTAACGAGCTGGAGAAACGTCCGTCTAACTGAAAAAGGCTTCTATTCTTTTAACGATGTACTTAGTTGTAGAATAATCTTCTGGTGTATTATTCAAGCAATGTAATTGCGTCTGCTAGTATACTTAGTATAAGCTGAATTTTTGCAGTTACCAATAGAGTACTTTTTGTTATACCAGATTATGTCGTTAGTATATTTCAATGTTTCGAAGGTCCCCGTAAACTGCCTCCTGCGAGGCTACTATTATTTTCACCTGCACGAACAGAGTCCTTCACCAAACTGTGGTCAGAGAAAACTTGAATCCTCAACAAGTTAAACTGATATATCTCCTCAAGATTAAAGTGAATTGAATTTGTACTACTCATAACTGTTCTTTCCCAGAAATGAAACAAGCCCAAACTCGAATAAACTGACTGTCCGAATGTCATGAATTGAGAACAATAGTTCAGACGAAACGTTTCAATAAATTGATTTGTTTCCTTCCTCGCTTCAATTCGTTTCGCGACCACAGCACAAGCGAAATAACAAAAAAAAAAAAGGAAAAAAAGTACATGAACGGTCTCTGATGCGGTCACCACAAGTACTTTGACTTTTTTATATATCCCCTACAACCTGCACACTGTTCCTCCAGAAAGTCAAGAACCACATCGCGAACCGTCGCGGGACCGCAGACAGAAACTTTGCTCCTTTCGCGTTAAAAGAGGGAGAGAGAGAGAGAGGGAGAGAGAGAGAGAGAGGGAGAGAGAGAGAGAGAGAGAGAGAGAGAGAGAGAGA
>WSXT02059793.1:0-12684 GCA_011762715.2 Neuroterus valhalla
AGAGAGAGAGAGATAGCGCTGGATAAATTTCCGGCGTTTTTAACCTACACAGAAACCTTAAGCACAAAACAACAGGAACAAATCGCGAGGGTTGTTTTGTTTTTGGAGCTTTGAAAAACTGCGTCTTGAGAAAAATGGATCTAAAGTTAGCGACTGCCATCGGCGCATGTTTTATACTTTTTTCTGGAGGAGGAGAAGATTCTATCGCCACAAGTTTAAGTATTGGCCCTAGTTTCTACAATTTACACTTATGAATAATGGTTCTGACCCTCAGTCTGAAAAACGCAAATATCCCCTGAACTACAACCAGTCATGAGGATTCTTTTCCTGCGAACGTACACATACAATGACGTAAAAGAAATGGTTTCAAGCGTTTCAGATAGTGCGTGCAAAGCTTGAAAATTTATAATCTTTTAGCCGTAAGTCACGTCTTTCCAATTGTACTTTTGATGCGGATTTTCAATAATACTCCTCTTTTATAATATAGCTACACCGCTCCCGGAAAAATATCAAAAAAACTATAAAGAAGGGAAACACGTCACGTAGAAATAGAACATGCTTTGTTGGAGTAAATGTTTAGATTTCTAATAAGAACAAGGACCGTATTCTTTTGTTTATTTTTCAAGCTAAAGAATAATATGAAAAGAAATTAGAATGCTGATAATTCGTTCTTGAAATATCATGGAAAGAGTTGCTTGTATCAAATCTAAAGTCGGATTTCAACATTTCCATATCGCTTATTCAATATAAGGGACAAGATGAAATCAAATTTCCTTTCAGAATATTGTTATTATTATTATTATTATTATTATTATTATTATTATGCCATTAGGGCATAATAATAATCCCCTTCAAGGTCAGCGTAACTCGTTCGGTTCCTGCCTCTTCGTACTACTGGGAAACAAGAAATTGATATGGAAAGATTTGAGTGAGCAATGTGTAGAAGAAGGAAGCAGGGCCAGGTATTAGTTTAGGTATTAGGTATTAGTTCAGTATTAGAAGCCATTGCGTGTTTTCCACGGACAGAAAAAATGCTGATTTACTTTTTGGTCTTAATTTTCTAGTCTCAGACCTTTTATTTAGACGCAGCATTTTTAGTAAATAAAGGCTTTGATTGAGTTTTTAGACAGAATGAACATACACGAATTTGTCTCAGCAACATTAAAGCTGAGGGGCTGTCCATATATTATGTCAACACGGAGGGGTTGGGGAGGGGGGGGTCAACAGTGTGATTACGGTAGTGTGATTACATAGGGACCTATTGATGAAGGTAATGACATATGGGGGGGGGGGTTGTTTCTAAAATAGGCAAAAATGTGATGACGTAATATATGGATAGCTCCTAAGACCTGATAGGAACAGTACACAGCAAAAGTAAGTCCAGCCTGTTTCTATTTTCGAACGATACACTCGTCCTGTGCAACATCGCTCTGACACGCGTCACTGACTAATCTCTCTAGCAAACACCCCATGCGAAGAGTTTTTCAAAGCCATTAAAATATTATAATCCACCAAGCGAGATCTTCACACGGGCCAATCAGTATCAATGATTATTAATTTCAGGCTTCACTCTTTTTCTTATATATAATTGTTCTCCAAACATCCCCATCCTGGTATACACTGCCGTCCAAACTAAAAAGATACATAAGTAACATTGTCGCTCAGGTCGACTGTTTACATTGCCAGGTATGGAAGAATGACTTTCAACCGCAATGTCACTTATGTATGTTTTTGGTTTGTACGGCAGTACAGCTCTCGCTTCTTCTACATCCATACATTTTTTTTATACAAGCCCTTGTCTTTCTACGGTTCTTCATATTTCTTCTCTTTATGGTTCCATATACACATTCTGTCCATTCCTTCTTTGGTCTTCCTCTGGGTACGCTACCATTCACCCTACCTAGATACACTTGCTTTTTGTTAATCATTCTTCATCCATTCTCTCAACGTGACCAAACTATCTTAGCAAATTTCTCTCACTCTTGTCAAACAGCGTTTCTTCTACACCATACTCTTTGAGAATCTACTCATTACTCACTTTGTCAATTAGCGTTTTACCGCACATTTTGCGCAGAAATCGCATGCTGATCGCGTTGACATTGCTCTTCTCCTTTCCTTGATACCTCCAGGCCTCGCTGCTGTATAGCGTTTGGTAATAACCCGTATACTGCTGATCATCTTTTCACCCTCACTTATATGTCTGAAAACCTTTGTATCTATCTTTTCATCAGCAGTAAATAGTCTTCCATGATACACGAACTTATCAACTTGTTCCACCCTCTCTCCATTTAAGTCAATATTGCATATTTTTTAGCTCTATTCACCTCGTCAGAAACTTTTTCTAGATCAACAAATGCACAGAAAACTTTTTTGTTAAGTTTCAAGCTTTTTTTTGTAAACCATCTGAAGCTAAATATCTGATCTGTACATGATCTCGCTGGCATGAAACCACATTCAACTTTCCAGATCCTTTCCTTTGTTATTCTTATACCTTTATTAATAAGTATTTCGGTAAATATTTTGTCCATAGCTCATCGCTCTATAATTATTAAAGTCGCCTTGATCCCCCTTTACCTTGCATATTTGGACAATAATCGCTTATCTCCAATCCCTTGGAACTTTGCTATTCACAGCACACATATTCAATTATTCACGAAGCCATATAAACAAATATTCGCAAACGCTCTCAAGCATTGCGGAGGTAATATCATCCACACTAGCAGCCTTACAATTCTTTAGTTTTTTGATTCCGAAAATATTGTTGTTGAAACCGATTTTGGTTCCGCCACCTACGTTTGAGTCCCATACCATTTCACCATCAGCATTCTTGATTCCGACTATCTCAGTGCTAGTGTTTTCTTTCCCAGTCTTCCTAACTCATTTGCAAAACAGTTTCTTATTTCCTTCAAAGTTATTTTGCATTTTCGTATTTTTCCCCGCTCCGATTTTCTCCTTGCTTGCTTCAACTTGGATATTTTTTTTTCTTTTTTTGTCTCTCTAATCATGTACTACTATATTCTTCTCCTTATCGCTAGACCTCTTATATTCAACATTCTCGAGCCTGCTTCTTTTTTCTCATTGACTGCTACGCGCCTGTCTGGCATAAACAACTTCAGTTATAAAATTGATAACCTTTTGTGACTGACATTCTAATCATTTTACTTAGCAGTTTTAGTGCAAGAAAATATTTTCACCTGAGCAAAGAAGCCGCAGAAATTTAAATATATATGTAACAAAAATAAGAGAAAACTCATGTTATCTTCAGATATATTTCCAGCAGTTCAGATAAGTGAGAAAAATTCAAATCTGAAAAACATTAGGTTTAAATGTTGCTGAAAAAATTGTTTATATTAACATTAGAATTGAATTTTCATACATTTTTTCTACCATCGGCAACTGTCTCAATAACTCGAAGCAAATTAAAAATAACGTCAAAGTGCTTAATTCTTGTATCCGATCCTGAAAAATCAGGAAGGTCGCGGGAGACGCAACGCGGTTCTCGGTTTTCGGAACTTAAAATTAGAGCCTTACGTAGCAGTGAATAAGTATTCATGCAATGTAGAAGAGATGATAAAATAATCGGATTCAATACTGCTTTACAATTCATTTAGAACGTAACTTAACCTTTGAATATGTAATGCATTTTTTACTCAGAAAGATTCATCCATTCTTGAGCAAATTTTGAGGGAAATATTAACCCTGCATGATTGAATATTTGCTTAACAATATATTTGCAAATCTTGCGCTAATAGCATAGAATCCCATCTGATTTCTCGTCAGTGAAGGAAAGTCAATAATCATAACACCTGCATGAATTTCTACTTTTGAAAATCTTTACTTACATATTGAAACTTTTATCTGCGTCTTTGAAGTTTTTCGAACTGCCATGTATGCTTCAAATTTTGGGAAGTCAAAAATGATTCCAACAATATCAATTATTCTCTTTAGGCTTCATGTATCCCAATTGTACTCAAAAGTTTGGTAAAATTTCAGACAGATTTCCTCCGTAAAGCTATTTTGAATTCCACCGTTTTTTGATCTCAAATTTTTTTCGACGGAAATTAAATCATTTAACTTAGAAATATTACTTTTTTCTAGATGTCCACTAAGTAGATGTCAACCTGACAAGATCGAAAAAACTATACCAGGGGACATGTTAAAGGAGTATCCAGATTGTTGCGATCAGATCACCTGTTTATAATTAAGGAACAAGATTATGTGCGTATAGATTATGCTCCTTATATTTGGGTTTTGTTTCTACAAAACAGGTTTTTGAAATGCCGCAATACCAATTTGTTTCACTTTCTTATTCAAACGGACATAATAATGTAGAAATATAATTATTTTTTATGCACCTTATATAATTCTTTCGACATCTTATTTAGAGGTGTCGACCTAGTACGCTCGACTTCAATTTGTTGAGCCTCAGTCGTCGGTGTTAAATTTGACTTGTCACTGCTTCTCATAAAGAAGTTCATGAAAATAATAAAAAAATCGTGGATCCACTCGACCTGATGTGCAAAAGCTGCCCTATGGTAAATAATTTACTTTTTCTAGCTATGTTCAACTCTATTGCTCGAATTTGTATAGTGCTTTTTCATCAATGTTCTGTATTAATTAGTTGCGAAAGCAATGACTATGATGTATTGAGATATTGCAAAATAAAGTACAGATTTCATTCTTCATAATTATTTTAGTGTTTACTCATTCTTTGGCATTTTTCTGACTAAGGAGGTCCAAACACGTCAAGAATTGATCAAATTTGTATGCATCCAAATTCACAAACCTTCTATCATATACCTTGAGAATTTTAAAAATTCAGATTTGAATTTCGTATTTTTTTATGGAAGGTAATCATCTTGTTTTTTGACAAAATTAATCGTATCTAGCGTTGTTTCGTTCGGGAATGGAATTATAAATTTTAATATTTATATATAGTCTGTCTTTGTATAAGAATCACTGATTCGTTTCAAGAAGTTACTGCTGTTAATAATAATTATTGTCATTACATAAATTTCAACTGTTGTTATTTACACATCTTCAAACATTTTAATTATAAAATATATTTGCCGTTCTAATATCGCCAGGGGCCTTGGTCATCAAAAATGCTGTACCAGGTATTTCACATTTGTTGCACAGATAAACATTTACTGGTACCAAAAGCGTTACGTGTCTATTAATGAATTATGTAGGTATTCAGAGTTACAAATATCCTTAAAATCTATCCTGTGGGCGTTTTTTATATTCTCATTCTGAATGAGAAGGTATTGGTTTTATGTGGAAATCGACTCTCGTGGATTTAGTGAATTCTCCACATTTTGAGACCCTCTGAGTCAGAAAAAACGGTTTTTACGAGGGTGTCTATCTGTCCGTCTGTAGTCTGTAATCTATATACTCGATGACTTTCGAAAGAATTATCATATCGAATTGTGCTTTGGCACACTTAAAAAAAAGTTCAGGTTTTATCCATCGAAACATCTTTTCAAAAAATTAAAAATGCACAAATCCGCTTAAACTATGCAGAGTGAAAAAAAATGTTAAAGATCAAGATTATTCATTTTAAAACGATCTAGACATTTGTGGAGACCACTTTTTTCATGAGATGAATAGTTTTCGTTCAAATCACGAAAAATGTTTCCAAAAATTACAAATTTCACTTTCCAGCAAAACTATGCGAGATACAAAAAAAAATAAAAAGTACAGAAATTGTTCACTATAGAAAAATCTACAAATTTGCTATGAACTATTCTTTGATGAGACGTATAGTTTTCGTTTTATTCCCGATAACGCACTTACAAAAATTAGAAAATACCATTTTCCAGCCAAAAAATGAGAGACAAGAAGAAGTGATAAATAGACACATTGTTCATCTTGAATAGATCTACAAGTTTTTTATGGATAATTTTTTAATAAAACGAACATTTTTTGTTTAAATCGTGACAACTATTTCTAAACCATCAAAAATTCAATTTGCTAGCCGAACTATGCAAGATGTGAATAGCGGTGGCGAGTATTGTAAATAGTATATTGTGTCAGCAGACGGGAAACACGTGTTTCACGCAACGAGGCCTGGATAGCAATTATTCGAACTTGAAAGGGTCTCCACTAAAGTAATATGTGACTGAAGATAACGATTTCATGAATATCTAATAGATTTTTTGGTATCAGGATCCCAGGCAGGATATATAGAACGGAAGTATGTTTCCAAAGTGTCTAGATCCATGCAATCCTTATTTGAAAATTTGGGTTCGGAGGTATTAACTACCTTTCAAAATCACTTAGAATTCTTAGCCATTGCAAGACAGTATAACAGAGATTTTTTATATGCCTCTTTTTAATAATTAACAGTTATTTCGTATATTCTTTTTCATAGTCTGGGCAAATTAACAAATTATCTGGTTCAAAATTTTCTTGTTTACATTTTACCAACATTCGTTTTATTTCTCTTTTGCTGTTTTTACAATCCTCATAAAATCATGGCTTAAAAAAACTGAGCTTTCTACTTGGTGTTACAATCATTCCTATCTGAATTGCTGCATTTTTGATAGTTTTATCAAATTATTCTCAAGATCGTCTATCACCGAATCCTGATAATTAGCATCCGATGGGTACTAAACATTTGCTATTTCTTCCAAATTTTGGTTTTTCCATTCGAAATAAGGATCACTTCTTATGTTAATACAAATAAATCCCGAGTCAGCTAGGAAAGCCAAATCAATAATAGAACAACTTTTCCTCCTGAAGAAAGTATATTAAGCAGAACAATCACCCCCAATTTTTTCATTCAAAATGAATAAACCATCTTCTAAAGTCATTCAACCGTCAAGTTAAGCAGCGCTGGGCGCGAGGAGTGATTGGATGGGTGACTGTCCGGAAATATCACGTGCTGTTGGCATGTTGGCGGGAGACTGGTGTCCCCCCGTTTATCAAACTCAACAAAATACAACTCTTGACTAGTTATGCTTACCCCGAAAGGGATTATAGCTCAATGGTACAAAAGAAATATATATTGACCAGGGTCCAGACTTGACCTAACGTTAAATATGCTCCTATTATTGCATACATTGCATACAATTATATTATTTTTTCACAATATTAGAGATTGAAGTAGAAAATATTGATCCCAGTATGATATTGGAAGAAAAATTATTATTTATTCTGACAAAGATATACTCATCAGCCACACATATAGTTTCTGTTGTGTAATTACTTGTGTTGGCGATAATAAGTAGACCTCCCTTTGCTCTTCCCATTGTTGATTCCTTCGTTGTCACACTGTACATTACTTGACAGTCGGAGTTCCGATAAGGATAGATAATTCGTGGGGAGAACTAAGCCACGTCTCACTAACACATACAATATCTTTAGTGGTAGTATGAGTATAAGCATCATCCAAATTCCTTAATCCTCTGGCAGCGCCGTAACTACTATCTGTCCAAAAAGTTTAGAGCCCTCGATTTTTCTTCAGATTTTAGTCAAAATCTCAGCAGCTAAATATTCTAAAAATATGGGACCAAATACATTTTGGAGATGGAAGTTTTCCCTATACTCATACGAATTTTTGAAACTTCCAGATAGTAGGCAAATATTTTCTGGTGAGTTGAGTGTTGAAGATTGCGATTATCTTACGATCATTTCAGAGTACTCAACTTTGCACGGCTGTCACCCCCTGAAAAATGCTGCGTAAAATCGGAGGGATGTACCTGCGTTTTTTCAATTTTTTCTGTGTACAGCGGTATAACTAGGTGCCCAAAATAAACATTTTTTATTGAGTTATCAACAAAAGAATAGTGACGTGTTATCTCTGAAACTAAGAAACATACGGAGATCATTCTTGAAGCAAATCACACATCTTTAGCTTCTGAAAATATCGCATGCAGTATTAAAAAGCAAAAATTTGCTCTCAAATGTTTAAATAACTATTTTCTTTCTCGGAAAATACAAAGGGCTTCTCGATTATCTTCGCTACTGAAGTCACAGCAGAAAAAAGCCGTAGTTGTACATAGTTGTAGGACAAGCCTCGGGACAGGCACGGACTCCACTCGGACCTCCTGCTGTGACTTCAGTAGCGAAGATAATCGGGAAGCCCTTTGTATTTTCCGAGAAAAAAAATAACTATTGAAACATTTAAGTGCAAATTTTTGCTTATTGATACTGCACACGAAATTCCCAGAAGCTAAAAATGTGTAAATTGACTCAAGAATGATCTCCGTATGTTGCTTTGATTCAGAGATAACACGTCACTATTCTTTTGTTAATAACTTTATAACAAATTACTATTTTGGGCACCTTATTATACCGCTGTACACAGAAAGAACTGAAAAAACTCATGTATGGTCCTCCGATTTTACGCAGCTTTTTTCAGGGGGTGACAGCCGTTCAAATTTTAGTACTCTGAAATGATCGTAAGATAATGGCCCTTTTCAATACTTAACTCACCAGGAAATATTTGCTTATTATCTGGAATTTTCAAAACTTCGTATAAGTATAGGGAAAACTTCCAACTCAAAATGTATTTGTTCCCATATTTTTAGAATATTAAGCTGCTGAGATTTTGACTAAAATCTGAAGAAAAATCTAGGGTTCCTAACTTTTTGGACAGATATGTGCAGGCGGTGCGGCGCGGCGCACGAGGTCCCTCGGCTCTAAAGGGCCCCCAAAGATTTTTTTTTAGAATGGATTTCTCTCCCAGGAGAATACATCAATCTTTTTAAATCTGCAGCTCATCCAAAATTTTCTCATCTGATTTTTCCAAAGACTTAGTATCTTCGATCATCAAGCTTACTTCCACATTTGTTGTTTTAATTTCCTCTTGCACCGATGACAATAAATTCTTCACCTCTTCGTTGGTCGTCATAATTCCAATCCAACTTCAAAATACAAACTTTAGTATGAAAAGCAAAAAAAATGCAGGGAGTGGACGCCAAACACGCCTGACCTACACGGAGGCTAAGCTGAATTCAATTTTTATAAAGTATAGTCTGTTCGGAGTTTCAGAACATATGGCCCATCTTAGTTCTTCTAATAAAGTAAAAAATGTTTCCCAATCGAGTCCTTCCCTAATGTTCAACTTTTCTAACTGTAACACTGAATGAATTTATATATTCTTACTGGAATTCTATTCATGTTGTGTCGCTCACTCTTTTCCGGCAAAAAGGAGTAATTTATGATCTAAATGAAGTCTAATGTAATAAAAGTTTGATAAATAAGATAAAGTCAAGGTAAAGCTTTTAAATTACTCATGTCTTCGATACAATAGTTAAAAAGTGTAGTCTTTAATCATTTGAAGAGTCTGCATCCGTGTGGGAAATGTCGGGAAGAGTATATTTGAATATTTTAATACTTTGTAGCATTTTGTCTCAAGGAATCATCGGGACTTTCTTCGAAAATTATCATAGTGAGTTAAGTGACATTTCCAATCAACGTTTGGGTGGAGCAAGGAAAAGTAATTTTGTAATACGAAATTGTAATAGTGTAATGCTATATTCCTTCTGTTTTCTCGTCTCTAATTTTTTGCAGATATTTTTAAATGACCGAGCAAGGCGGAAAGGCATAAAAAAAAAGTCCAATCTAGAGTAAAAGCATAAATTGCAAAACAATGTGGATCTTTTTTCCAAGACACATATTTATGATTTCGGCAACTGATTTCTCCCGACGAGACTTGAATTCGGCTTCTACATTATCTTTAGAGGCTGTGCACGACGCAAAGATCCAAACCTGCCTTTTTTCGCACCCCGACCAAATGCGACGTGTTATTTCGTTAAGATTCCTAAATTGGACACCACCCATCTTATTTATATAAGCGATAGCCGTTGTGTTATCTATGTGAAGCAAAATTTGACATAGACTATAGATTTTTTCATACATTTTCAGACCAAAAAATGCCGCAAGTAATTCTAAGCAATTGATATTGTAAGATTTTCAATTTTCTTTTAAATGACCGAATACGCTTTTCCCTTTGCTAAAAGCCCCCGCAGCTTTTTAAAGATGCGTCGGTAAGAATCTCAAGTTAAAAAAAGGTAAAAAGTGATAAAAAATAAAAAAAATAAAAAAGTAGAAAATGATTTGAACAATGGTAATTAATAAAAAAGAAAAAAGAAAAAAAGTAGAAAATGATTTTTACAATGGTAATCAAAAATTAGAAAATAATAAATTCAATAATGACAGTTTCGACTACAAACTAATACTTTTGGAATGCATACTTATTATTTGCACCAAAAAAATTATTGTTTTAATCTCACTTTTTTTAAACTTGACGCCGTATGAATGAACACTGATGCAGGACAAATAGACTGATCATTGCTAATGACTAATCCTGAATTATTGGGCGGTCCAATAGTAGATTTTTGGTATAGAATAGAATTTCAAAATAGAGGCAGCCCTCATCTACATATGCTTGCATGGTGTGAGAATATGCCCGACTTTGATTCTCTCGAAGGCTTGCATTTGAATAATCAAGTTGTGTCGTGCTCGTTGGCAGGCGATAATGCAGAATTGGTGGAAAAATTTCAAATGTATAAGCATACCACTTCTTGTTATAAAAGTACAAATAAAGATCGCCCTTCTGGAATTTGCCGTTTCGGTTTTCCACGACCAACTAGTGAACAAACCGTATGTTTGGATCCTGATGAATCCATAGCAAATCAAGGGCGTTGTTATGTTTTGCGGAGAAATGAAGAAGAAATTATGGTCAATAATTATAACCGAGAAATTCTTTCATTTTGGCTAGCGAACATGGACATTCAGCCTTGCGGTAATGTAAAATCAGTTGCCTATTACATCGCTAAATACGCTGCTAAGAGTGAGCCAGAGGACTGTGGAAAAGTCATTCAAGAAGCGATAAAGAAAGCAAAAAATAGCTCCAACGCTGTATGGAAGCAATTGTTTGCTGTATCGATGGTAATTCTTGCACTAAGATTAGTGAGTGCACCAGAAGCCGCTTCTAGACTTTGCCATTTGCCAATGAAAATGTCTTCGAGAAAAACAGTGTTTTTATATAGCTGTAAGCCTGAACAACGTTATAGAATTCTACGACTTTCCGATGGTGAAACATCGGTTTTCAATCATTTTTTTGACAAATATCAGATGAGGCCAATTGAGTTGGAGAATCTGAGCATAGCTGAATTTGCTATTCGATACGAAACAGCTAGCAGTACACTGTATAGTGAAGATGATGGCGATATCGAATTGCGTGAGGAAGAACAACCAATATGCAGATACATCAAGCTCCAAGACAATTCGAGGATGCGCATACGGAATACACCTGATGTTCTACGAACTCGCTATTATACGCTCAATAGTGATCGTGAAGGATTTTATTATAATCTAATCGTATGTCACATACCTTTTAGGGATGAAAAGACTCTTATGAATGAAAATGAAACAGCAGACTAGTGTTTTTTACGAAGGCAATCCGAGCTGAAGCCTTTGCTCCCCAACATGTCTGTTGAAGATTTTGCGCATGCCGAGCAAACCATTCAGCAAGCTCTTGTACAAGCTGTTACTAACCAAGTTCTTAACAATCCTGTTGATTCGAATGACGAAAGAAACGATAATCAGCAGATTGATATACGTTCTGATGAACATTTGCATAAAGAAGTGGATGATTTCTGTGATGAAGTTAACGAATTAATTAGAATGCCAGATGATTTCTTCTTAAAAAGTCTTAGTAGTCTCAACATTCAACAGAAAAATTTGATGAATAGAGTAAATGCTGCTATAGAGAGAGATATTGATAAAATTGAAAATGCTGAGCCATTATTATTGTTTATCACTGGTGGTGCCGGTAGTGGCAAATCATTCTTGCTGAAATTGATTGTTGAGCAAATCGAAAGGCGTTATGAACTCACAGTAGATCCACTTTTGAAAGCAGCGAGAAATCGAGAAAGGCAGGGGCAAACCAATGTCTTACTTACCAATGACTGGAAAACGTTTACAGCGATAAAAAAAAAGTGGCGTACCATAAATTGGCTCATCATTGACGAAATTTCCATGGTATCTTATGAAAATATACGCAACATCCATAAACAATTGCAAGAGTTTAAAAATGATGAAAAAAAGGAAAAGTTGTTTGGTGGAATAAACATTTTATTTTTTGGCGATATAATGCAATTAAACCCTGTCAAAGGAAGCCCGTGTTATTTACAGCCTTCTTATTTTGCGAGTAAAATAAATCTGTGGCAACAGTTTTCGTTCTTTGAATTAACAATTAACATGCGACAGAAGGGCGATACAGAATTTGTTGACTTGTTAAATAATCTGAGATTTGGTGAACTCACTGTACAGCAATTAGAATCATTATGTGAACGACGCAAAGTTAATTTAGAAGGTAACTTTGCTGATGGAGTTGCAGTAAGAATTTTCCCAACAATAGGATTAGTTGATAATTACAGTGCAAAAATGACTGAAAAAATGTCTAGTTCCAATAGAATTTATGTCATAAATGCCGTTTACGAATCACGCGAAGCAAAGAGTTATGGAAAAAGGTCACCACCTGAAGTTATACCAGCTAACATGAACGATTGTGGAGGTTTGGTTCATACGATTGAATTATGCCTAGGATCTCGTGTAATGTTACGTAGAAATATTTGTGTCTCCGACGGTCTAGTTAACCCATCAGCTGCGGAATTTTTTTCTGCCGTGGATTTTTATTTTCCTTCAGGTGTCTTAGCTATAACACTTTTA
>WSXT02059804.1:0-12684 GCA_011762715.2 Neuroterus valhalla
TCATTATTATTATTTTTATTATTATTATTATTATTATTATTATTATTATTAGTATATTTTATTTTTTCGTCAAAGATTCATCACTTCTTATTCAAATCAAATTATTTTTTGTACAATGTTTTTAGTTGAAGTTTAACATTTCTCCTTCAAAGTTTAAAGATTTGGTTTGAAATTCTTTGTTTCCGATCAGTTCAACAAAATTGCGTGGCATGTTATGAAACTCATTGTGATATTTAAGGAGGTCCCAAACATTCTAAACGAATTCAGAAGTTCTATAGGGATTTGAAAGTTTTTTGGAACGTCAAAAGAATTGCGGCCTTTTTAAAAACTGAAATGAAATTTGTAGGATCAGAAATGGTTACTGAATTGATAAGAATATTTATTGAAGTTGTTGAGATGTTAATTTCTTCTTGTTATTTACGTCTGGGATTATATTAAAACTGAAGTATGGTGACTAAAGTCAACGACAGCTTCCAGAAAAGTGTTTTTTATTATATTTGCAATTACGTTCATATAAGGTTTCAAAACTTCTATAGATCCCTCATCAGATATTTGTTCGGTAAATAAGACATCATTGTACGAGTTAAGTGTAAAACATCGTATCTGTGAGTGCTCGTTCAAGGCAACAATTATCTGAAACTAATAAATATTTGTTGAAAGATTGAACAATCACCATCACTAGTAATTATTATTAATAGAGTAAGAAACTGTTTTTGTCAAGATCAGAGCATACCAGTCCGATTGTGAAAGCTTTCAACAAATATTAATTAGTTTCAGATAAGTGGCCAGTTGGTCGTGGGGGCTAAGGCATGAGCTTTGGACCCACGGTACTGTCTGGTTGTGGGTTCGATTCCTGCCTCGGACTCTGGTAGAGCTTCGGCGGGCCACGGGGAGTCGTGAGCCCGGTACATCTAGAGTTCTTCAAGTTCTCCAAGTATTAAGTAGCTGTTGCTCTTGGTGGTTCGGAACCCACCGTAAACTGTAGGTCCCTCTCACTCCTGAGTTAGTTGGGAGGTGTGCAAAGGAATAGAGAGAAGGTTATGCCGAGACTCTCAAACCCGTAACAGGGAGAGAGTCTAAACAAATATTCCAATTAGTTTCAGATATTTGTTCCCCAAACGAGAACTCACAAATACAATGTTTTACACGTAACTCGTGCAATGATGTCTAATTTACTGAACAAATATCTGATGAGGAAACTATAGAAGTTTTGAAACGTTATATAAACATAATTGCAAATATAATAAATAACACTTATCTGGAAGCTGTCGTTGACTTTGGTCACCATACTTCAATGATAAGAATGTAAGTTAACAAGTTTCAGGGAAAAATTGATCAGAATGAAGGGAGATTGAAACAATGTTCCGAAAATTAGGCTTGGAATTACTCACTTCCCCTCTTTCTCAGCGGAGCGAAAGCGAGAACTTTTGCTCTGCTGTCGGACAAAAACCTTTTTCAAAATACATAATATTTTATCGTCGCAGGAAGCACGCATACTTTTCTGGCGTGTGTCATGTGACCAGAGAAACCCTGTTCACAGTTACATTGCAAATAATAAATACAAGCGAGCACCTACATATTTTGAACCATATCTTAACATTTGGACATTATATTCACATTGTTTTAATTATGAGGCCCCCGAAAATAATCCATGCAATAGCGTACGTTCCAACTTGGATCCAAAAATATTCTAAGGGGTTATCCTATTGTGACAAGTTCAATCGTCGAAAATACTTGCTATGTACACGATATCGAAAAGTAGAATAATTGCAACAATTATCAACATGAGAATTCCCGTTTCAGATTGCGATACGATACAAGAGTTGGAACCAAAGGGAATCCTGGGTAGAGTTGAAGGATACAGATTTTTTAGAGTTTCAGCAGAAGACATTCGTGGTGTTTTCATCAAGTCAGAGGAGCGTCCATTACAGGAAGTAAAGGAATTTGCAGGTCATATAAGTGTTGTCGCAACGGGGAGATTCATCGTTGCATGGAAGGAAGATAAACGCATTCGTTTAATTCAGGATTCTAAAGATAAATTGATCGTAGTAAATATGGATAGAAGGGCCATCGAAAAGGTAATTGATGGTCATTTTGGGTTAATAAAACCATTATTTGATAACCCACTAGTAGGAGATGCTCTGGAAAGGAGTGAAATGATTCCACCCCGGTTCAGTATTGGAAAACACGATTAGACTTTTCTTGCCTTGGTATCAAGCTGCGCTTGAGATGGGTTTTCCGCAGTTTTCCTCTCTCTTAGCCAAGTACCCAAGCAGAAGCGAGCGCTTCTATCTAAAATCCGGCTGTGGACGGTGAAGGATACCTAATAAGGGTGGGATTTCCAAATGTAATTATCTAAAAATATGCATTTGTGAACAATAAAAATACTTATAAAAACGTCAACTGCTTTTTTCCCTCAATGTGATTGTAATGTTCAATGTTCTAGTGCCTCTCCTTATCATTCAGATACATTAAACACGAACGATTGTATTTCACAATACGGCAAATATACCATCGTTAGTAAGAAATCAGGTTTCATGTCATGTCCTGGGCTTACGTTTCCCACTTCTCTAAATCACAATTTCCAGGATTTTTTCTGGTAATTTTTTCTCTAAATCATTTCCATCCGTCATTTTTTATGACTATTTAGAGCTCTCCTTGTATCTCCTTTCTCTTCTTCTCTTCTTCTCCACCTCTTCTCCTTCCGCCTTCTCCGTTTCCCTCGAAAATTCCAGAATTTCTGCAGATTTCCCATCATTTTATCTTGCCGTTTTTTTCAACATATACTGGGTACATCGAACTTATTATGAGATACCTCACAAATCCCTCATTCAGTATTTTTTCTCTCCCGAGCCTCTTTCATTTCCGAATTTCCACTCCGTAACCTCAACACTAAACGCAGATTTACGTTCTACCTGCAGCTCTCTCCTATCTCTTGATTGGAACTGGAATCCTAGAAGACAAGACTCCTACACCAACTCCAACTACCCCCTATTCGTATTCCTGTTGTACCGTTCTATACGCATTTTATTTTCAAAACACAGCATCTTAGTCTTACGTACATTAACTTCCAAATCCTGTTCCGATACCTGTTCGTTGAATGCTCTCATCATCAGGGGTTCGATTACATAAATTTCTCACCTCACTCTCACAGTAGCCTTCTCTAATCTTTTTCCAGTTAAAGCAAGGAAGTGACGTGATGGAGCAAGAGCACTACATTGTCCCATGCTAGTTACTGCAGTTTTTTTCCAACATGGTCCATCGTTTCTCTCTTCCTCTTTGGTTTCTCCTCTAGGCTTGCAAACTGAAAGAGAAACAAGAGAGGGGGGGGGGGTGAAAAGCATCTTCGCATGCGTCTCCATCCTGTCTCAGATTTCTCCTTTCACATCTTTTCCACCTTCACCGTCATTTCATTCTATAAAAATATCTGTATTGCTATCCTTTTTGAACTTCTGTCTACTCCTTTTTCTACTGAAGTGATTTATAACACTATCTTGTTCACTGAGTCAAATGCAGCTCTGAAATCCACAAACTGTGCGACAAGTTTAATTCTCTCTTGCTCTTAGCTTTGATCAACTGAAAGATAGAGCACGTTAATATTGTTGTCGGCCCTCCCACTTTTTCTGATCATCTTGTTATTATCATTGGGTCTTATCTTTAACATATATTTGTTTCAGTGTCGAATGATTTCTTTTATTTTCTTATATTTCTATCCTCGAATGAAGACTGCTGCATCATCTGTATGGGTGAAATGCCGAAAAAATATAATAAAAATAACGCAATCTACTGTAACATGTGCGACCGTGCTGTGCACTTGAAGGTGCCAACATTACGACTGGATAACGCACCTATGTTAATTGCGAATCTGAATAATTTTTTTCAATCTTCTAGTTACATCAAATTTATCCTAAATTCCATTTTCTACTATTTTAGTAGACATAAATTATAAAAATATGCTGTTTTCTGACATTTTTTGACATGGCTCACAACTCCCCACAAAAATTACGAATGCCGATTTTTTTACTCTTAGCCGATCTGCAATATTTCGGTAGCTGTGTTCGGATGTCCTCTGAAAATAGAACTTAAAACATTGACAATCTATCGATTTTTATGGAATTTATACCTCTAAAATGAAAGCCGGCTCACAACTCCCCACTCTCCTCTACTCCTCTATCTTCGCGGTTCCATCATTCAACTTCTTGTAATTCCTTTTCACCCTCCTCTGAATCTTTTTACATCCCCTCTCCTACCACGGTTTTACCATTCCCTTCTTCTTTTTTCTAAATCTTTTCTTTTGCACACAGCACAACACCTTCACTTCAAGACCGCCCCAAATCTTTCCCACCGACTCCCCTTCAAAAGTCACGTCCCCTAGCTGTTCCTGGTACTTTTCTATAGCCTCGCCCGCCAAAATAACGACCAAAAATATCAAAAATTTTTGACTTTTTCGATAATTTTTTTGAAGGTGATTTTTTGGTCCTGCGAGTACCATCTTTTCACAAAAAAATCTGTATATCCCCTAGATTAACAAATTTTCGCCCCGAACTGATCAGAGCACTGCGCCATAGTTAAAAAAAATAATAAATAATTTTCGTATTACCATATGGGAACCTCACATGACTGTATATACATAAACACTAAATGTATAAGAAATGCATTTAAAAAACAGGCTGAAAAGGTAATCATGATAAAAAAGGTGAAAAAAACATGGGATTATTATTTCAAACACATCATCTTCATGTATTTTTTGAAGTAGAATACGATGGCGTTATTGTTCCTTAGTAATTATTATTCACCTAATTTCTGCGCTAGGAATTTTTTCATTTATATAATTTGTAAATAGACAAATGCACAAAATATTTCGGAGTAGATATTTTTGGATGACCAATTTCATAATTTCTGTGCAGTTAGCATGAAAACAATTTTTTTATTGCTTTTTCCTCGAATTTTTACAATCTAAGACCCACTCAAAAAGTCCTAGAAGCCAAACATAAAGGAAAATGCTTGTCTTCAGTGGCATTCCAGCTCTAGCGCTTTTTACGTAGATTTCATCATAGAACAGATAGATAAATTGTGAAAATAGTTTCGGGTAGTCCTTAATTCGAATAATGAAATAATTTTTCCGAGGAACAGCTCCGCTCGGTTCGGCTTAAAGAAAATACGTTTATTTGATTCGAATTCTAGAATTTCATGATAAGATGTACGTTAAGAACGCTCGACGTGAAAAATAACGGAAAACAAGGATTTATAAAGGTTTTACACTTCTAGCGCTTTTTGATTGAGTTTCACGATATAACCAACGTCGGCATCGAGTTCTTCTTCAAAAAATACATGCTCCTTCTGGAGCTGCTTTTTAATAGCATGCTTAGTCGGTGCACGCGAAGCACCGCAGTATGGTTGAGGTCCGTCGAAGGCTTCGGAACTTCTACTATTCCCAATCATATCAGCTTTCTTGTTTTCCTTCATGCTCTCGTATACTACAATCCTGATCAGACTGAACCAGTTACTTCTCGAAACTTCGAGAAGTTATTGGTAGCAGCATCACACATGTACGGATCTCCTTCAGACCAAGGGCTCCTAGAGCAGCCTCTCTATCAGAGCATATGTAAATGTGATGGTCAACAAACTCACTTTTACCATTTTGCTCTTGGCCTATCTTAACAGCTACAAGCTTAGCTAAAAGCCCCATAGGAAACTCACAGGATGCGATTGTCAACTCAGCACTGAATGTATTCATAAATATTCCAGCTTTGGATCTCAGGAACTTTTTATAACCATTTGAGTACCAGAGGAGTCTTTCTACCGTTAATAAAATATGCCTCTTTTGTTCATCGTGCTATTCCTTCTTCTTTGAAAGAAACACTTGAAAGTATTTCTCATATCTTATTCCGGAAAAGCTGCAGAATTTTGCAGCTCACGTTTGCATCCTGCCTGATTAGAAGGTGCAGCAGTGGCCTACTCAAGATGGATCCCAATGCCACTGTTGTATATGCAAAGGAAGCGTTTTATCCAGAAGAACCGAGGAAAGATCAGATAAGTTATTGTGAATGAGAAGATTGACTTGTGTTCAACAGAAAGAGTTTCAGGAATGTTTCGTGGGATAAAAGCAGGGTAGAGGTAGCATAGCCAGTAAAAACTTCCTGATCATAAATAAAGCGCTGATCATTTCTAGTCAATCCTTAGTTCGGAATAGAGGAATCTGTGTTCAACTGGCATCTTCTTATCATTTTATGACTTGGATTGCCTCTGTAGGACACAACTACAATGATCAGGGAGTTGCAGGGATTCTTCGAAATAGGTGCCTTCATGACGGTAGTGTTTTTGGCAACGTTCTTCCTGGATGAAGAAACCTCCAGAGCTTTGGCGATTGGTATTATGGTGATCATAAGGTCCTCACAGGACTTATTAGGAAGATCATGAATTCTAAGTGGGTTATACTGAGCCGCTTGCTGGTTGTTATCTAGCATGTGCTCTAGTGAAATTACTTTTACCAGTAGTACTTTTTGAGTCTTCTTGATATGTAGAATTATCCTTTTCTGCAATCTGGACCTGGCTCTGGAGGAATAAATATGCACACAAAAATATGATCAGACCGAAAACCGTTCTGCTCTTTAGCGCTGAGGTAACGGTGGGTAGAATCCACTCAATCTACGGGCCTGTGTTTCACTTTACCGAATCTCTAACAACACGCCTTCATTCTGGATTTGCGGCCAGCTCTTCTTTCATCTCAACTCACGCCTCTAGGTTGTCCCTGGAAACCCTATTCGTCCAACTGGCATTATCTGCGTAACATAATCAGTACTTTGCGGTGCACTACTGATAAATAATATCAACCTCGCAGTCTTTTTCAGCCTCTCCATGCCGCGTGCACGGATGCTTTATCCTATTCACAGCCCCAGTGAATCATAAGGTCCATCTCTCATCAGCAATAACGTATTCTTTGGGAAACACAGGGACCCTCAGCTCTCTTCTCTAAATCTCCTTGCACAAGCTTCTTTCAATTCTTTCGTCTTTATTGCGGATATCATGAGTAGCTAGAGAAGTGTAGAAGACATCCCTGCAGAGCCTCGCATTGGAAGGTGAAGTCTAGATACTCTTGACAGCCACGTAGCCTCTGGTACAGTTCTTTACATCTTTGCTTAGCCCTCTTGCCTCCGAAAACATTCTTAGACTTCTTTTGCAACTCTCCATTTGGTTGTGTAACATTATTTTGCATAGGAACATTAATTACAATCCTCCATCGCAGAAGAAGCACTGGTAGGCAAAGATATTCTTCCCTTTCGGACATCATCCACAAAGCCCCTTTGAATGTTTTCAAAGTTGTTTCTTTAATGCCAAAATCAGCATAAGCCAAGTAGATCAAATTGCCAAACTCCATGCAAGCCAGAACCTCAAGACCCCGCCTCTATAAACAAGTCATTTACAAACCAGCTTTATGGACTATAACAATCCGTGAATTTAGGACAAAAACAGAACTAAGAAACTAGGGGAATAAAATCTTATTAGATAGGTAAACGTTTATTCTTTAGCCTATTGGCCTTGGAAAATTGACTTGCTTGAATCAACATGTTTCACAAAAATTTTTAAATCAAATACTTAACGCTAACATCCGTTCACACTTTATACAAAATTATCCGTCCATACCTTATAATTATGACCCCTCGCTTGCTCCTCTCATCGCCTTACCTTCCTCGCTTCGCTTTGGTCGCATTTCCTTCCATTTTGCCAGCCTCGCATTGCCAAACTCTGCCTCCGTGGTTTGTAACAATCTCTTATCTTTTGTCTGATTTGCTATTCCTTATCTACTATTAACATTATTTACATCCTTCTTACATATAGTTCTTCTCCTTTTTGCCCAACTATCTCAAGCTATCCTCCTCCTTCCTTCTCTTCTCCTACATCTTTCCCAACGCATCCTCCATCAATGCAATCGACCTTTCTTCCCCTTTTCCATGCAGTATTATTTCCATGTTAATTCCACTCCTATCCAACTTCTCGCATTCAACCAACCAGTGTTCTACCTGGAACACTGGTTCCATCCACTTCTGGCTTCCTTTTACTCCTCTCTGACACAAATACCGCGCTTTATCTATTGGCATAAACTCACCTATATTCCTCATTAAGCCTTGACTCTCTTATCCTCTCCGACCCTTCTACCTTCTCTCTCTTTAGTCCGTTTCTCCTAACCATCTTATACACCTTTCTTTCCCTCTCATGACTTCTTCTCACTTCATCCTCCTGCAGACCATTTTTTCGAAAGTACCTTTCTCTCTCATCCTCCTTCACTCTGTCACTAGCCCACTTCCTCCTTCTTCTATGAACTTTTCCTCATACGTATACGCGCGGGTACCTGCCGAAATTCCAAAACTAGTTCTCCTGATCTCCCTCCTCACAATACAACAAGGTGGACTTCTTTCCAACCACAGTGTCCATCTGATATAACTTCCCTGAATCATTTATCTGATCGCTTTCCTTCGACCGCTACACGTCTACTCCATACGGTAGCATGCTAATAACCATATAGGAACCTCAGGTATACGGACTCTTTGACTCCCTGCACCACCCTACTTTCTATTTTCAATCCCATCTGTTATCTCTTCTACCTCCTCTCTTGTACACCATAACCTTGAACTTTCTGCATTTAACTCTCGCCAACTCCTATTCTGGTACCTTCTCAACCTCTTTATCATCTCTTTTAATGCTTCCTTACTTTTTGCCAACAACACTATGTCATCTGCATACGCAAGGGACCAAATCCTAACTTCTCCTATCCTCAGTCCCCCAACTACTCCTTCCTCTAGCTTCCTCTCCATGTCAGCGAATAAGATCGTGAAAAGCATTGAGCCTTGCGGACATCCATGCCTCAATCCCTTATCCATCCAGGATCCCTCTGAAATCGTGTCCTCTCCTCTCACCCTATCTTTCGTCTTTTCAGATACCTCTCCTATCCGTTCGATCAGACCTTTCTCTACTTCCTTCTTCTCAATCACTTCTCATAATCTCTTCCGATCCACCGATGAAAAAGCATCTTCCAGATCCACGAGAAACGTGTAAACTTTTGACCGCTCCTTCACTATTTCTCTGTCCACCACGTGCTGCAGAATATGAATATTTTCTGAAGTGCTCCTACCTGCTCTGATCCCGCCTGACTCCAGCAATATGCGTTTCCCCTTTACATAATTCCGTAGCCTTCCCGCTAATATCCTTGCGTACATTCAGTACGCCGTGTTCACCAATGTGATCCCTCTCTAATTCTCTTGCCTATCCCTATCTTCCTTATAATACAGTGACACTATCAGTTCCTCCCGCCACTCTCCTGGAAATCTATCACCCCTCCATACCTTTCTAACTACCTCTTTTAGCCTGTCTCTAACAGCTGATGTGTTGAAAATCCACGCTTCGCTCTACAGCCCATCCATGCCTGTTGCCTTCGACCTTCTTAATTTTATAACTTGCAACTCTATCTCCTCGTCACTTAACTCTGACCCTCCCTATCTCCCGTTTGTCTGAGCCCTCTTATTTCTTAGCCTATCTATTTAAGCCTATCTACTTTAGCCTTTTTACTTTCTTGGCCTATTTATTACCTTCCACACGTCCCCCTTGGCCTTAACACACCTTAACTCCTCTTCCAGCTCCTTCTCTCACTTGCTCTTTTCTTTTACGCAACAACCTTAACTCTTTTCTGATCTGCACTAGTGCAGGCGCCCTATACAAAACGATGGCAAAATTGATACTTGAAAATAAACGAAGCAGTTTTGTAGTGTTGGCGAACAGAAACAAAGTCTGCATGTTTCCGTCAGACGCCGACGATGCATTCTGTTTTAAAACAATGGTTGAAGGTGGAGAAAACAGGTTTTTTGGTTCTTGCAGGGAACCTATTTACCTGCCAAGAAAAAAGTCAAATTTAAAAATATAGAAAAGAAAAAAGATCAAAAAGATCTAGAAAATGGCTGGTTATAAGTTGAAATTGGTTTATTTTTTTACCTGAAAAATAATTAAAACCGGCAAAAATCTCCATTTTTGAATATGCAATAGTTTTTGAAATAATTCATGAAAATCTTTCAAAATCTCAAAAAATATGTCTCTTATCGTCTCTAACAAGTGTTGTGAATTCCAGCTTAAAATTTCCATTGACTTTTCCAAAAAAGCATTTGTTTTTAAAAAAACTGTCTCTTTTCCAACGGGATTCCTACAACTTGGGCAGACAGGGTATCATTTTAGTTTGAGCAAATTTACTCCAGGAGAGTGATAATATCATTTGCGTTTACCAACAAAGCGACTTTTCATAATTAAACTGTCAAAAAATGGCAACAAAATGATGGTACGTTTTTTCACTATAAATAAATTGAATATCTCGGTTAATATTTGTTTCAGGAAATTTGTTCAAAAGCAATTCGACTAACATTATCTTCCTACAAGTTTCTCAATAGACGATTTTAATTTAGGGGAGAGGGGTGGGGGGAGATAATTTTTTTTTTTCAAAAGATTATTGCTCAGGCAATTTTCAACATAGAAGTCTCAAATTTGGCCCAAGTACGTATCATAATTTGCACTTATCGACATAAAATTTACGAAGCAGTTTATTACCATTGGATGGTAGATAATCGTGACTGATTAGAGGCCTAAAAACGGTGCAGTCTGCGGCGACAGAGTGGGGGGACCTTCTGGCGTCGTCCAGCTCTCGCGCTAGAAATTGAATTCTCATGTTCCGGCTCAAAAACATTACGATATCTCAGCAACTAATGGACGCAGGAAGGTTTTTCTTCATTTAATTTGTGCTAAATTTTTGCGCTGTTTACGAATTTGTCGATGAGGTCTCCAAAAAATATTATCCAATACCTAAAACTTACGTGAATTGTTATGAACAAATTAATGGATATAACTGTTAACTCTTGTATTTTCCGATTTCGAATGTATTATTCACATACATTTTTTTATAAAAATGTAAAGAATCAATTTCTAATTGCCAACAAGCACCAAATAACAATTATAGTTAATAGTTTAAACAATCTTTATAAAAAAATCACTTATTTGGCATTTATATGAATAGAAAATTTGTCTTTTATACGCAATTATTTCTTTTTATCTAAAGAATAGAATCCGTGGATATTGGAAAGAAAAAGGTACCTTATAACCCTGCGCATATGCAGTATTTTTTCTTACATATTGTACGTTATTTTTTGAGATTCAGGGGAAACAGCTATCACGTGCAGTTATTGCTGAAGATTTTTCAATATTTTTTTCTTAATTTTTATTTTTTAGATGTAAATATTGAGAAGGAGAAGGTGCATTCGTCTTTAATGCAATAAACAATAAATTAACAATAAAAGGAGAAAATAGAAATAAATTAGTAGCAAGTTTCAGGTATTGAATAACATTTTTTGGAGACGTCATCAACAAATTTGTAACCAGCGCCAAAATCTAGCACGAATTGAAAATTGCCTGAACAGTAATTTTTTGTAGGAAAAAAATTATCTCCCCCCCCCCCCCTTTCCACCTAAATAAAAATCGTCTATTGAAAAACTTGTAGGAAGATGATGTTACTCAAATGATCTTTGAACCAATTGCCTAAAACAAATATTAACCGAAATATTCAATTTGTTTATAGTGAAGAAACGTACCATCATTACCACCATCATTTCGTTGCCTCCCTTCCCTCTTCCGTAGATAGGCGTAGAATTGTACAATGACCCCCTCCCCCTTACTACGTAATTTTTTCGACAGAAAGGAAACTTAATGATAATTTGGGGTGGTGAATTGATCGGGAAATCGGGAATTTTATTGGCCGGGAAATGACTGGGAGTTCAATTAAAAACCAGGAATTTACTTGACTCAACCTAGACTATTAAACATCTACCAAAAAAAAAAAACCAAAAATGACAGCTTTCTTTTAATGAATCAAAAAAAAATCTCATCATTTGATTTGAAGAATGTAACGTTCTTTCATTCTGATTTTCGAAATATTTAAATATATCGATTCGTCATGAGAGGGAGAATTTTTTTTCAATATAAAAAAAAAAGTTTTGCAAATTTGTTGCTCTGTGAAATTTTTTAGCTGACTCAAGTTTGATAATAGAATTGATGATAGGGAATTTCAGAAAGTAATCATAGTTTTTCTTTTAGGACAGGGAAGTTCAGCGGATAATAATAATGATGATAATAATAATAAATCCTTATTAAGTTGCTAACCAACGAATAAAATGGAACGGGGAATTTTTTAACAAATTTCAATTCGCATTCAGAAGGGAGGAATTTTTGAAAATCGTTCCTTCAATTTAGAACTTGTCACAATTTTGAAGTCCCCTGTCCCTAATTTTAAATAAAGGAAGTATTTCAAGCCTTCTTTAGAGTTGAAGTAGTATTCTGAAGAAGAAATATTTCTGATACATGATAGAGAGCTCCTTTACATCGTCCATTCCGAATTCATCCTGTTTTAGATAAGAGATCAACTATTTGTAAATTTTTTGTTGAAAATAAAATTTTCTGGTTAAAGTTGCATTATTTCGATTCAAAATTGACCTCTGGTTTAATTTGTAACTACTTTGATAAAAATCCATTCATCTTTCTTTGGTGGAAATTCAAGTATTCAGATAAACATTGATTTCTGATTTTGAAAATGGAACTATTTCTTTGAGAATTTATGTACTTCGTGGAAAGTTTGCCTTTTTTTGTAGAAAATTATTC
>WSXT02059815.1:0-12682 GCA_011762715.2 Neuroterus valhalla
CGATTGTGGGACAAAATAGTATGTACAACTCGTGGAGAATGGTCGATTATGAACTCGCATTCTTACCGCGCTCGCTTAGCTCGCGCGTCAAACGAATGCTCATTCATAATCGACCATTTTCTCCACTCGTTGTACAATATACTATTATTGGGTACTAGGTCATTATACACGCGCGCGTTAAGTTTCTTCCTAGTTGGAAAAGATACCATCAATTTAGTCAAATTCTGAATTAAAAAAACATTAATTTTCAACCAGATAGTGACATTTTTATCCAGAATGGATGAAATTTCTACTGGAAAAGATAAATTTGCAATAAAAGAAATTTTATCCAAAATATGAAGTTTTCAAACCAGGTGATAATCATTTTTTTTCAATTAAATTTTCAACTCATGATTACCCAACTCAAGAAGATAACTTTTTAATCGAAAATAAATTATTGAAAATTGTTTGTTGAGAACATCAAATGGTATGAAAAGTTGATTTTTTATCGAGAAAAAAAGATTTTTAAAAATGTTTACATTTTCAGCCATAATTATATTTTTTGATATCAAATTGAATAATTGATCTTGAAATAAAAAATAATTTTTTCACCAAAGAATCCAAGAAAACGAATTTCGAACAAAGTAGTTCAATGTTCAACTACAACAGATTATTTTTTAATCTAAAAGGATGACTTTCCAAAAAAATAATTCAATTTCAAACCAAAAAATCAAAATATTTAACTAAAAGATTGGAAATGTCTATCAAAATGATCAGTTTTTTTCGGTGAAAATCAATTTTCAACTAAATAGTTGCATATTAACCAATAAAGATGAAATTTCTACAGAAAAAGATAAATTTGTAATAAAAGATGGCATTTTATCCAAAATATGAAGTTTTCAAACCAGGAGATAATCATTTTTTTTTATTTAATTTTCAACCCATGATCACAATTCCAACCTGAAAAGATCACTTTTTAATCGAAAATGAAATATTGGAAATTGTTCGTTGTGAACGTCAAATGGTATAAAAAGTTGAATTTTAACATTTTGAACCATGATTATATTCTTAAATATCAACTTGAATAATTGATTTTGAAATAAAAAATATTTTTTTCACCAAGGAATCCAAAAATACGAATTTCGAACAAATTAGTTTAATGTTGAACTACAACAGATTATATTTTAATTGAATGGATGACTTTTCAACAAAATAATTTTATTTCAACCCAAAAAGTTTAATTTGTAACTGCAAAATTGGAATTGTCTATCAGAATGATCAGTTTATCATGGTGAAAATCAATTTCCAACTATATATTTGCATATTAACCAATAAAGATAAAATTTCTACTGGTAAAGATAAATTTGCAATAAAAGATCACATTTTTTCCAAAATATGAAGTTGTCAAACCATGAAGACGAATTTGTTATAAAGCAGCTGTATCATCAACCCAGAACTATAAATGTTTTTAATTTTTTTTTTCAATTTTCAACTCAGGATTACAATTCGAACTTTCATTTTTCTATCGAATATAAATGCTTGAAAATTGTTCGTTAAGAACATAAAATCGTATGAAAAATTACTATCAAACGAGAAAAAACGATTTTTATACATTTTTACATCTCAAAACACGATTATAGAGTTAAATATCAACTTGAATAACTGATTTCGAAGTAAAAAAAAATTTTTTCACCAACGAAAATTTTTATGCCTAATCCGAAGGGTTGAATTTAATCCGAAGAAAATGAATTTTCAAGAAAGTAGCTCAATGTTCAACATTAACAGATTATTTTTCAATTGAAAAGGATAACTTAACAACGAAATAATTTAATATCAAACCAAAGATTTTAATTTTCAGCTAAAAAATTTTATTTTCTATGAGAATGATCTAGCTAGCTTTTCACGGTAAAAATTAATTTCCAACTAAATAGTTGCATACAAACCAATAAAAATGAAACTTCTACTGAAAAGATAAATTTGCAACAAAAGGCGACATTTTATCAAAAATATGAAGTACTCAAACCAGAAAGACGAATTTGCTATGAAGCAGCTATATTTTCAATCCGGAAATATTAATGTTCCACCAAGATTTTTTTTAATTTTCAACTTTTGATTACAATTCTAACTTAGAAAGATCACTTTTTAATCGAAAATGAATCATTGAAAATTGTTAGTTAGGAACATCAAATCGTATAAAAAGTTGATTTTCAACGGAAAAAAACGATTTTTTAAAATATTTACATTTTCAACCACGAGTATAATGTTAAATATCGACTTGAATAATTGATCTTGAAGAAAAAAATAATTTTTTCACCAAAGAAGATTTTGATTCCAAATCTTAAAGAATGAAATTCAATCCGAAGAAAATTGATTTTTAACAAAGTAGTTTGTTGTTCAACTACAACAGATTATTTTTCGATTAAAAACGATAACTTTTCAATGAAATAATTCAATTTCGAACCAATATTATTTTTAACTTAAAAGAAACGAATTTTTTTACAAATAATTAGATTTTGAACCACAAATAAAATAGTTAAATATCAATTCGAATAATGAGTCTTGAAAATGAATTATTTTTTCACCAAAGAAACTTTTTCAAAAAAGAAGTTTTCCACAGGGAAATGATAATTTTGAAACAGAAAGTTGCACGTTTTAACAGAAAAAAGATGAAGTTCTTACCATAAAAAATAAATTTGGAAAGAAAGAGACGACATTTCATAAAAAATATGAAGTTAAGACAGAAAGACGAATTTGCTATGAAAAAGCTGTATTTACAACTCGAAAATATAGATGTTTAACAAAAATAATGTATTTTATCTAAAAATATATTTATTGTCAACAAAAGATTTAGAGATCAACTAAGAGAAATCACTTCCCGAACGCAGAAAATTAATTATTTGAATTTTTAGTTTAAAACATTTATTATTTTGAAAGAAAAAAGAATCTTTTCTAGAAAACAGTTAAATTTTCAACTACAACTGAAATAGATGAATATTTACTCAAATAATGAATTTTCAACAGAAAAAAATGTCTACCAAAGAAGATTTTGATTTTTGATCTAAAATAATTTTGAATTTAATCTAAAAAGACGAATTTCGAACAAAGTAGTTGGATGTTCTACATACAAGAGATTATTTTTTTAATTGAGGATGACTTTTCAAAGAAAAAATCTCAATTTTGAACCGAAAGATTGGATATCGACTGCAAAAACTAAATGTTTAACTAAAATAATTGATTTTTCGGGAAAAGATGCATTTTCAAACAAAGATTTGGATTCCAACTTAAAAAGATTACTTTTAATCCAGAATACAAAGTATTGGACTTTCAAGGTGAAATTTCATAATCAATATTTGGAAGAAACAAAGATTTTAATTTTGAATAAGAAATAGTTTATTTCAATTATGAACCTAAAAAAAAATGTTCATTTCTATAGTGAAATTTTCAACCAAACAAAATTTTCAACATAACCTAAAACAAAATCGTTTACCCTTCTACCAAACAGTTACGATTTGATTATTAGAAGATACGATTCTTCCATAAAAAATTATGAATTTTCAGGGTGAAAAAGAAGATAGTTGAATGTTACATTAGGGAAAAATTTTTAGTTGAGGAAGACGAAAATTTACAGTCAAATCGCTGAATTTCCAAGCCAAAAAGAGGAATTTTTGCATAAAACAGATGAATTTTTAAGCAAAAAATGGAGTCTACAAAATATTGTGCAACAATTGTATAAACAATTTTCTAAAACAATTGAGTTAGTTCATAGAAATGAATCCCATGAAACTATTCGCCTTTCCAAATGTTTGTTCCCTTATAGGATTTCGGTCATTAACTTTTATAACTTCAATAAAATTATATTTGGAAGTACATTGTTCAGATCATTTTTATATATTCTGATGTAAAAATGTTGAGATCATGTTTGACTATTTGTAAGCATTTAAAATTTTAAACAGAAAATCATTTTTCAAGACGCACAAAAAAATGTTTTAATTCTCTTAGAAAAAAGAGCTTCAAATTTCAACTTTATTAAGCTTATAAATCCAAAAAATATTTGAACTGTTTTTCAAATTCAAATACTGTTGAAACCAAGATGGCAAAAAATGAGATGTGACATGCTCCTTCAACGACGAAGAAATTTTAATCAAAAGAATTCAAATCTATAGAAATAGCTGTCAGTTCCCATCATTAAATATTTAATTTCGTTTACTTTATTATATCTATATGTCACATTCTCTCATCAATTTTGATGTTATATTGGAAAATTAATGTAATGTTAATAATGTTCATTTCTATCATTTTGTTCCATAATTTTTTTATACATAATTTATCAACAATAATCAATTCGATATATTATGTATGCAATAATCAATATATGTAGTAATTATTGCAATATCTAATATTTACATCAATGCAGTGGCGCTATAAACTTAGACAATGTTTTGACATTATGAATAATGAAATGAAATGCACTTTTACGTATTAAGCAGAATTAAAATTTAGGACATACACACATAAATCAAAATTATCTTTAAAATCAAGAGTTGAACCTATGATTCTAACTGAATACACTCGACTTAGAAGTAAAAAGAATATCGTAGATTCCTACTATACCCCATTACTACAATCATAAAGTCAATTCCTGCTATACCACCATCTCACACAAGATGGGTAATATATGTTTTAATATGAAGGATAGGCATTAGAAATATGTGATAAATTTGATAGTAGTTATTGCCACAAATCGAGGCATTTATTCAGATCTCAGAAAAAGTTTTTGTTCATTTCGTGCTTCTTCCCGATTTTCAAAAATGTGTCTGGATCATTGAAACCGAATTACAAAGTAGAGCACTTAGAGTAGAACAATTCTTTTAAAATTTAATTAATTTAATATTTCTTCTTACATTTCTAACGATACGTATTGCTTTATGCATATTTCCTTCGAATGTTTTTATCGAGACTGCACTTCCATGAACAAATGCGATCATATCGTTCAGCTCGGAGAAATTAGTCTGGAGCGGTCTGGAGTAAACGTTTTCATTGTTCAATGTTTATGCCCTGCAGACCGTGTTGCCAGACAAGGAATTCGTCATCAAAGCCCAGTTATTCGTTTCCGGTTCCCTTCTCTCAATCTACACTACTCACAAAAATTAAAAGATATAAAAAAAAATACAAATTTTTGGGTGTTTTTCAACATGCTAGAACTCGGAGAAAAAAGGTCGTACGATATATAAAAGGAGCAAATTGTAACTCAAAGTGTCTAGTCTTCAGATCCGGACTGAACCATTTTTTAGCGTGGGCAGTTTTCAATAACCATCCAAAAACTAACGAAAACAATTTGTTTCCAAATTTTTACTCGTCCAGAATCAAATCAGCTTCAATTTGAGCTCTTATCGAGCTCCGTACAATGATTGGACGCAGAGTAATCGTTGATCAAAGCAGAAAAGTCAATTTTTACTTTGACAATCAATTGCTATTTATACGAAAAATTTTTCGAAGCGCTAATGTTGACTGGGAAAAAGGTGAAAATTTGCGAATTTAGGGACCTTTGGAAAATTTGGTATAAGCTTGGATATAGTGAATGAACGAAGGTCACTGTCAGTGATTTTTTGAGAAAATTCAAAGAGTTGTAAAGATCATCTTATAGGGCTCACAAAAAGAAACATTTTTTCGGCCTAACTTATTTTCATATCTTGCGCTGTTTGGCTGAAAATACTCATTTTTGTTTATATTTTTGAATTTTCAAAATGCCATAACTCTGACAGTTTTTTTTTTAAATCAGGGGGATAAATTTTCCACTTATTACTTGCTACAGAAACCGTACTTACAATTTTTGGATCGTCAAAAAAATGGTCTCAAAAATTTTGAAAATGCTATAACTTTTTGAATTTTCATCCAAAATAGACGGCTAACGACCACGACCTTCAATTTCTGACACTGAAAGAGTGTACCAAAGGCCGATCAAATCGATTAGTTTTTTCAAAAGTTATTGTGCTCACAGATAGAAATGTAGACATGTAGACAGGTAGACGCATTCGCAAAAACCTGTTTTTCGGGTTCAGGGGGACTTAAAGCGTGGACACTTGACGAAAACGGAAAATGTAAAAATGAATAAAAATTGAAAAATTGCTTGTTACGGTGGTAGGGAATTCTCACCGAAATTGGATGATTTTTAAGAGAAACAGTTGAGTCTTATGGAAAATTATAAAAATTCAAGCATTTGAAAATTGGAAACGATTCTCAATAAATTAATGAATTTGAACAATTATAGGTTATTTTAAGTTTTTTTTTGCCGAAATCAGATATTTAGAAAAAGTGAGGACCATTCTATGTGATATGTCAATCTCGCCGAAAATTCTTGATTTTCGACGAGAATTAATTGTTCTCACTAAAAATACAATTATTCTATTTTTGGTTGAAAATTGGACATTTCTGGTTCAAAAGTTAAACTTCATGGTTGAAATTTGATATTTTTTGGTCGTACATCCAACAATTTTTTACTAGTATTTTTTAATAAAATGTATTTGCTATATCGATTTCAAATAGAACACTTTTCGGTAGCAATAGCAACTATTACATTTTCCTTCTAGAGTTCATATTTTTCGTTGGAGATTGAATCACTTGGTTTTATTTTAAGTTATACCAATTTGTGAAAAAATAATTCTTTTTGTGTGAAAATTCATGACTGTAGTTTTAATTTATTTTGAAATAAACTGTTTAATTGGAAATTAGCCCCTTCATTGCAAATAAAACTAGTTGGTATAGAATTTCACAATTTGCTGGTAGATTTTTCTTTTTAAATCAGCTTCTTTTGGTTAAAAACAAACTTTCTTGTAGAAAAATTAGATTTCCGGGTTAAAAATTTCACTGGTTTGTAGAAAATTGATCCTTTTGTCTTGAAAATTATCATTCTATTTCCGTTGGTAATTTCATTGATCATACAAATTTGTCATTTCTAAGCTTTGACAGAATGACTGCCCAAATACGAACCAGTTGAATTTTGTACAAAATAATTTAGCTTCCATAAAGAAAAGCTTGAATTTAAAAGGAAACCTTCCAAGTGAAACCACAGAAATACAAATTTTTAATAGGACAAACAATTTGTTAATAAATAACACTTCAGGGCAAGTTAGAAGGGCAAATATAAGGGAATAATCATCTAGCTTTGCCGACTGTAGATTCTTATATATTGCGCGCAACTTTTGAATCTCGCGCTTCGCGCTCGGCCTTTTCACCTCCCTACAGTTGTATAAAAAGCTTGTGAAACTCAAAATCGAAATATCGATTACTTTAATTTGATTAGTGTGAATTCTCTTTTGTTAAAGCATCTCCGGCTTTAACGAATACATTCTCATCGCGTGTCTCGTGCTGCGCACTCGATCAAAGTTTGTCCAAAACGGTAGAGAAGTTTTGTTGCCTAATTTTTTTCACATGTTGTGTACTTTTCCTAGAGGTTCAATTTTGAAATTTTATTTTTTACGATTGAAATAAAAACTGCGCGTTCAATGGAAAAAATTATAACAAATTTACAGATATCTTTCGGGTGAACGACTTTTCTCTATCAATCTCTTGTGTTAGCCCTAGTCATTTTTTCAAAAATTTTATTACATCATTTCCATAGTGATTTTTTCTAATTGAAATAAAAACTATATATCCTGATAACACATTTAAATATATATTCCTGGAAAAGAACTTGCGTCTATTTGATTTTGCCTAAGCTTGTGTCAATTGTCCAAAAGTTCATTTTTTTCCATTTTTTATATGCTTGTTTATAAATGAAGCAAAAACTACTTGTACTATCATAAAGATAATTTTACCAAATTTGTAGATCTTCTCTTGGTACCCATTTAAGTTCATCTGTATTTTTCCGTGCCTTACGTAGTTGAACCAAAAAAATTTTTTTCTATATTTTGCGTTGTTTGGCTAAAAATTTTCATTTTCGTCTATATTTTTGATTTTGAAAATGCCACAACTCTGACAATTTTGTCTTCATCAAACAAAATCGTGCGGATAAAATGTTTCGCTTTTTACACACTACAAGGAGCCGTACTTACAATGTTTGGGTCTTGGAAAATGAAGTCCAAACAAATTTTTTAAATGCTCCCCCTTTTTGATTTTTCATCCAAAATAGATGGTTAACGAACTCGACTTGTATTTTTGGTCCTTCAAAATGGCTGCCAAAGCACGATCGAATATGATCATTCTTTCGAAAGTTATCGAGTTCACAGATTATTTTTTATTATTTTTTTGCGATAAAAATGGGAATTTTTGATTTTTTGAGAAAATCCAAAAAGTTGTATTCGCCATCTCGTAGGGCTCCCAAGAAGAAACATTTTTTCTCTCTGACATTCTTTTCAATCTTGCTTTATTTGGCTAAAAATTCTCATTTTCGTTTATATTTTTAAATTTTGAAATTGCCACAACTCTGCCAATCTTGTTTTTATCAAAAAAAATCTGCCCGCTGCGCAGGCACATTCTCATGGCGTGCTACGCGCTCGGCTCGCTTCGCTCACAAGTTTAGGGCGCCAAGGGCACGCGTCATTCGGATCTCGCGCTCCGCGCTCGGGTTGTTTTTCACCTCGCGCTTCGCGCTCGGCTTTATACGTGCACGATTCAGTTTACAGTGTAATACATACACAGAGTTGCAAATGCAAACATTGCAAAACTGCTGAAAACCTCTGCTTCTATGAAGATTATTAAATTTTTTCTCCATTTTTAATGAAATTTTTTTTAATATGAAGTTTACTTAAGGCTCTACTGACCTTAAGGAACACATTCTCATTGCAATACTCGCCACCGATATTTACATCTCGCATACTTTGGCTAGCAAATTGAATTTTTTATTGTTTAGAAAGCGTTGTCACGATTAAAACAAAAAATAAAAAGCAGAATGTCGGCTGTGGTATTTGATGATTGTGAATTCTTTTTTTTAAAGCTTCTCCGGCTTTAACGAAGACATTCTCTCCGTGTGTCTCGTGCTGCGGTCTCGATCAAAATCTGTCCGAAACGCTAATTTTTCTATATAACCTCTAGCTCTAATGCATCAAATGTGTATATTATTAATTTATATACCTCGTACCTTGTTTTTCATTATTTTTTGTGGAAACAAAATTGGAATTCTCGATTTTTTGAGAAAATTCAAAAAGTTGTATGCACAATCTTGTATAGGGCTCGCAAAAAGAAACTTTTTTTTCTCTCTGACTTTCTTTTCAATCTTGCGTTTCTTGCCTAAAAATTCTCATTTTCTTTCATATTTTTGAATTTTGAAAATGCCATAACTCTGATAATTTTGTTTTTATCGAAAAAAATGATTAGGATAAATTGTTTCACTTTTTAAGTGCTACAAGAAATTCTACTTACGATTTTTGATTCTTGGAAAAGTCCAAAAAAATGTTCGAACTGCTCCCCCTACCACTTCGATTTTTCACACAAAATAGCTGGTTTTATGAACTCGTCCTCTCTTTTCCGGTTTTAAAAAAGTGTGCCAAAGCACAACTTATGGGGTTTCAAAACGTGGAGATTTCATGAAATCCGCGAATGTCAATTTTCGCATAAAACCAATACCTTTTCATTCAGAACGAGAATGTAAAAACTGCTAAAAATGCCTACATAACTGCCCAAATACGAAATGCTTGAATTTTCTACCAAATAATTGAGCTTTCTATAGAGAAAAACTTGAATTTAAAATAAAATTTTTAAGTGTAACCACAAAAATAATCATACAGCTTTGCTGATTAGAAATTCTTCTACATTGGAAATTGTCACTTTCACACACAAAAAATATTGGGAACACACATTTCGTCAAAAATTGGAAAAATAAACGCGTATATAGGAGACCGATAGAGACATGTCTTCATTATCGAGCCAATACGATATTAGTCAGATTGTCTTACTTCATAATAATGGCAACTTATCCGACTTCAAGACGGACCTTATCAGGGCCGTTTTATAAATTTTCAAATCAGGCAACCTTATCAGGGCCTGGTAGGAGCCTTTTTCAAAATAAGGCTGAAAAATGCATTTTCTGCACGGGTTGAGCCACAATGAATTTCGCAGCACTATCATCATATGTATGTTTATATAAAATATTGTATATCATACCATAGAGCTGTATACCCCGATTCACTTAAGAATTCATCGAGTGCTTTGCCAGATGAGATGAGATGAGATGAGAGTGTTTGCGTATCGAAGAGGCGAGAAGGTTCGTATGGGTATAATAATACCTTTTGTAATGCAGCCTGATGTGAGAAAATGGTGCGCTTACTTGTGTAACAAGTTAATCACGTAGATCAAAAATAATCACATCACAGGAGTCGATTTGCAGTTGGAAAAATCGTCCTCTTGAGCAATGAGGCTTCACGCGCCTTTTCAATCTTTTCATTTGCATAGGGAAGAGTAGTCCGGTTTGATGGCTGAGAAAGCTGTTTGTATTACAGGCGAAGCGAACCCTGCGGCATGGACTAGGAAAGTTTCTTTGGTTTTTGTCAATTGAAGAATACACGGATCTGCCAAGGAGAAAACGATTCCAATCGTGGGAAGCTTTTAAGCAACACTTTTTTATTGTTTTGATTCAAATTATTTTTGGCACAAGATTTAAAGTCACATAATTATTTTTATATCATTATATTTATTCGATAGATAATATTTACTCCAGACTCTATTGATAAAGTGAATAGAAACAAACGAATTTGATTGGTTTGAAATTCGGAAATCTTTTGTTTCACGGAAAAAGGCTGTATCTTATATTTCAGATAAGTTATCGGATTTCTGGTCCAAGCAATGACCAAATTTGTGATTCTGGTCCAATGGACTGACTTTCTGGTTCAATGGAGCCGGAAAAGTGATGCAAAAATGTATTTATCGAAAACAATTTCATTTAGATATTAAAAAAAAAACACTGGTTATTTTAGTTCATTTTCGAAGAATTGAACAGGATTTTCAATAAATATATATTTTTTCAATTCAGATTTCACTTGATTTTCTATCAGACTTTAGTTGGATTTTTTTCGAATTCTATCTCGAATTAATTCGTGATTACACTTAAAAGCCTTCTCTTCAAATTCAAGTTTTTATATAATGAAGCTGAATTATTTTGTACAAAAGTAAACTTGTTCGTATTTGGGCAGTTTTGTAGGAATTTTTAACAATTTTTCCCCCATAAAATAGTGGGTGGTTCCCAGGTTCACCTTCAAGAGAGAATTTCAATATAGAAGAATCTCTAGTCGGCAAAGCTGCATGATTATACGAGGGCTAGTATCTTATAATTGCCTTTACAAATTAAAGACTCCTTAGAGACAAAACTGCAGGAGACTGGTGCCCTCCTCACCTCGTTTTGATCCGGCTTATCCACGTCAATTCCACTTCCCACAATTCATCACATACAGCGCAAAAACACATTAAGTGTCGAAACTGATTTTTCTCGAAACAACATTTATTTTACGACATCATGATAGCTTCAGTAAATTATAGTATTAAATAAATTTTTATTGGCGCAAAAATGAACTCAGAGTCATTATATATCAATTTATGCATGAAATATACAATATCTAAAAAAGCACAATTTAAAAGTTAGGTTAGATTTGACATTTCATTTCTGATCGTCTATTACTCATAATCTGTGCATATTCGAAATCATATTTTTCAATGGATACATTATTCAAAGTTTATTCAAGCTCAAAAACTGTTGAATCTTACTTGACATGGTGAAATAATAGTTTCTTCGAGAAAAAACCGTTTTAACAAAGAACGACCTTCTTCACTCTATACGATCTACATTTTATTATAATATGCCAATAATATTATAATATTTTAATATAATATTTTTTATAATTTTATTTTGAACAATTTCTTTTTGATAAATATGAACTTTCAATACTAACCATAGAGTTTATGCTTCGCAGAAAAACCGCAAAATTTATTTTATGCATAAATTAAAATGAATCTCAAAAATTCGACCTCCTTGCTTATACGGTTGTACGCGACACTAACGCAATCTAGATTTCAGATCCCGAAAAATTCAGATCCCGCTTGGACGAAAATTCTGGGTCCAATGGACAGAAATATCAGTCCTATTAACCCAATTTCGATTTTTTCTTTAATTAAAGGTTATGCAAATTTTGAACAAAGTTGTCGAGGCGTATTCTCAGGAAAGTTGTTTAATGTTTTTTTATACTTAACAATAGAACCCCTTTTTTTCTTAAATTTCGAAGGTGTCATCGTTTGGGAACTTATCCAATTTATGCAAAAGTACACAGGATTGGCAGGGAAACTTGTCTTGAGTGATGTCCAGCAGTATCAAATATTCGAGAAAATGTTTACAAATTTTATAAACAAATTAATCAACAAAAGCTAAATTTTCAGTAAAATTGATATGTATATATGTATACGCCACCCTCTCCTAATGAGACCACGTAGCCTATGGACAGCTCCTTACCAACCGCAATTTTGACTGGTTCAATTTTTATATCAATTTCTAAAATGTATGTATGCATGTGAATGTATATGTATATGTATATGCATATGTATATGTCATGTATATGTATACGTATTTGTATATTTATGTGTGTACATGTATACGTATGTGTATATGTATATGTATACGCAGCTATATTAGTTATACGTCAGATGTGGCCCGTGTGGAAAAATGTCCTGGCTCTGGCCTGGCCCAGACCAGACCGTCTGGTTTCCAGTCTTGGCGCTGACCAGA